>DWAJ01000637.1:0-29896 GCA_018238005.1 Eurema mandarina
TAAAAAGTATCCTATGTCCTTCTCCTGGCTCTAAACTACCTCCCTGCCAATTTTCAGCTAAATCGGTTCAGCCGTTCTTGAGTTATAAGTGAAGTAACTAACACGACTTTCTTTTATATATATAGATTCTAGAATGTCTAAGAAAGTATACTACTACGACTGAGAATTTCGAGAGGCGTTTACTAAACTATTCTCTATTAAACTATTACATTGCAAATGCAAAAAGATAAACTGCATTTTAATTACAATTTGCGCTTTATGTTTAGAAGTTGTATCAAATTATTACACAATGTACTAAATATAATATATTTGCGGTCTTTAAAATATTGTTTATTTTAAAATATTGTCTATTTTGTCAGTTTCCTGGCTTATTGCTAAGTGCATCATTGTTTTAACCGTTTGAGCTCCGTACGACGCACCTACAATCTTTCATTATACATTTTCGCAATACCAACTATTCTGTGCTGTTGTGTATGGGTGCTGTTGTTTTAAGTTTTAAAGAATATCCAGAAATTCAATGAATGGGACGGAATTATTTTGTGTGAAATAGAAATAGAATAAGTCAATACCTATAGATATTATTTTCGTATGCAGTGTGACGTTTCTCTTGCATTTAATGTCGGTAGTGTAATATACGCCTATAATTAATATAACTCATAAGATAATAAGGAATTTGTAATAAATTTATGAAATTATGAATACCTTTACCTACCTTAAGATGAAATTCATAGTAAGTATTATTTAAAACACATATCTAAATGTACGTAGAACTTAAAAAAAAATCAACAAAACAATACGTAAATTTTAAGAGCTTCATTTTTTATTGATATACTCGTAAATGTCGAAAGAACCATTATTTAAAAAGACAATAGACTTGCTTATATTCCTGTTACCAGTTGAGGACATGTCTAATGAGCCTAACTCAGCCAGGAACCGTTAATAATATATATTCCAGTTTATTTTCAATGTCAGATTGCAGACTGGGGACCGGGAGGCTGTCGCCCTCCACATAAAGGCACGCCAGACTACGAGTGCCTTTGAGATGTTTCCTTAGTTTTTGTTTATTTGCAATTTTTAATGCACACCACAAAAACCTTTCAGACGACATTTGGCCATGCCTAAATGCAAACCTCTCATTCATGCATTATATATTATATCATGTATTCGTGTTAGTTTAAACTTAATGCGCTTTTTGTTGCAGACGGCAGTTTTTATATTATTTTCAATTACTGACAATGCATGTTTTGTGTATGTTTTGAAGTAATGCAAAAGGAACTTTTTTAAAATTAAAAATATATCTTTTTAAGTCGCGTGTCAATTTATACATAAATTCCTTTGCTTTCCCGAAAAAAAGGATAGTCGAGATTAATATTAAAATTCTGTATTGCTGAAATAATTCTCGATAAATTTCATAAAGCGAAAAGAATTATATGAAAGGTATGCTTAAAGTAAACTGCTTTTAGGTCACCTGATAGTAAGGGACCACCTCCAGATACAGCCAGAATCAGCCTCAACCTCCAACCTAAAAAGCTTTACAAAATGAAAAATTACAATAATAGTCCTCGAGCAAACTGGCCCACTGGCGATTTGGCCCACTCAGTTCTCAATATAGTTGAGTCCGAAATATCTCACAAAATCAATATCACATAGGCCTGCTGAACAGGTTTATAATAGATTTTAAGATCAAAGGATTCAATCGAGGTAATGAAAGTTTTGTTAAGTTCATATGTAGGTACTTACTTGTTGTGATTCTTTCGAAATAGTAAATAGATCGCTTGGTGCAGTGACAAATGCCTTCAGAAATTTGAACTTAGTAAAGCTGCGAAATTGTTAAATGGTAAATAGGTTAGCTTTGTTTCACGCGATAAGAGTTTTTTTTCGATTTATCCCATCCACTCTTTTATACTCTCTTAGCTTAGTGCTTTTTAAACATAATTGTATGGTACCTTTATATGTCACATATTCACTTTGATAGACCAATCTATCGAAAACCAGACAAACAGACAACCCATCGAAAAGTCATGCGTTAAATTGTTACCACCAAATTATAACATCAATCTCGCGTTACAATATCTCTGGGATTAATATCAGATAAAGAAAACTAGATATTATTTTTGTTATGTATATATAGTAATATATAAATGATTAACCAAGTCTTTATGAACATCATAAATAGCAAATATGAATGTACTGATAATAGTTTACTTTCGCAGTATTGTAGGCTGTTTTGTGTTGGCAGGATGCCCTAAATAAAACGAAGATTAAAGTGGTTGAGCCATAACCGACATCTCGGAGATCGTTACGAGCTGTGTATGTGAAAGTGATGGGGTTTGTTCGGAACAATACCATTTACGGTCAATGGCCACGACCATTGCTTGATATGAAGGGAAGTTCCAATAAACTATAGTCTGTACTCTGTAGTACCGTTTTTGCTATATTTGCTAGATGATATTTATTTTTAAAATAGTAGCTATTTACCTATCATATTTTATCTATTTATTTGAAATTGTTTAGAATTATATTCGAAGTATTTAGTGAACCTATCTGAAAGTACCTTTACCTAACTTGAAATGTGGAATAAATTCATTTGTTACATTTCACGCTTAAAGCCACTGATTTTGATGAATAGAGAATTACATACGTAGTCCATAGCTTGAGAAAGAACATACGCTATCTTCTATCGACACATTAAGGGTGTTGAGACTTTGTTGCTGTATTATAACCATGAAACTTCAAATTCAGACACTTCATACTTAAAAAACAGTTTTAATAAATTTTTCATTGTTTGAAATAATAGCTTACTTAATATGGGCCTATCGGGTGTGTATTACTAATTATAAATAATAAAAAAGACATTAAACCTTTATATGTGAAGGCTTTTCTGTATAAAATTATTTCACCTATCTCTCCCGACAATCTATCTAGACAGATTGTTTCTGACCCGACTGGACCTTTCATTGAAATGATATAACGTTATCAAATTATCTTTACAAGGAAATTAGATCCCTTGTCTCATTAGATTACAACAAAATGTTAGTGTTAATAGCTTTTTCCCTATTGCCAGTCCTTATTTATTTACAAATTATTTCTTACGTCAACCGTATGTTTTAAGTACCTATATCCCATCTATGTATATGATGATAAAATAATATAAAAAATTTTACCTTCTTCGTTCATTATAAGTATGTAATAAATTATATTTATAATATATAGACGCGAATGTTTATGAATACGTATTACGAGTAATATTGTTAGTGATTGTTACTTTTAAACTCAAAAATATTCAAAGGATTCATTAGTATAGATAAATAAAAGGGATTAACACGTACCTAAATACTTTTTCCAATATAAGGGCGTGTTGAACTTCAAATAATGATGGTCGAATATGGGTAAGTCGCTTGAGCTTCCTATAAAACTTAGCATGTTTATTTCTAAAAAAGGTGCTAAGAATTGTTGTAACAATAGCTTGGTTATCACAAATCGGTTAATACGTGAAAGTGTCCGTAGACGTTTTCCTTTTTCAAAGAAGCATTTTATCTGTGATTTGTTACAGATAATTGGACTTGGTAAGGCACTAACTAAACGTGTCAGACAAAGCTTATAATGTCAAAGAGGATAGAATGTTGTTCACTCAGTTACTAGTTATACCCTCGTCTGATACTGAACGTGAGGAGCGAGCTAAAAGCTTATATACCAGGTTCAAACGTACTTAGATCAAGTATTTGTAGAAATTTGGTCTTTTAAATTCACTATTCACAAAAGGATCTTATCTTCTCAAAGCTGGACTATATAAGATTTACTTTCACATCAACTATTACATGCTCAAACAAAAATAGAGTGTTTTATGAAAAGTTAATTCGTTTTTCGACAGGTTTAAAGTTCGATTCTTGCCATCCTACCGTAATGAGATTTCTCATTACATTACTGGATTTCAAAATTTAATTATTGTTTTGAGGGAATACTGTTGTGTGTTTATTAAATATTTTTCATCAATAGTATTCTTATAAATATTTTACGCGATCTATACCGAAGCATCAAATACATTTATCTGATGTGTACCTATTCACGATTTCTCAATCGTCGGAGTGATTGATGATATCTCGTTTGCAAAAGTTCTGTCCTTCCTAACGATTACTAATGACGAACACATTGACGAAACATCAATTACATATAACGGAATTTAAAATTTTATATAAAGCTATTTCATTTAGTTGGTAGATTTTTATAGTTATCTACAATTGTTAGGCTTATTGCCGTTCTAGAAGTCTCTTGAAGACTCGGTTGCTACCAGAAGTATGATTAGTCTCCAATAAATATTATTAGCGCTATTTTGAATCTATTATAATATTATCCTATTTTATTCACTAGCTTTATTTCATAGCCCAAACCACAAACTTTTGTTTAGGTATTTTTAACATTAGCTTTTTTGATTTCTCCTCCACCATTTGTATTAATAAAGACTATTGTCAAATGAATTTTAAAATCAAACTCAAAATAAAATACTGTTGGTGAGGTTAGGTGACTTCCAGCGGTATGTTCTTCGGCAAATGTTCGATTAAACAAACTAGGCACGTCGTGTTTGTACTCGATTTTGCAAGATTTGTTGTAGCCGGATAGTTTATGCTTTGTAAAAGTGTCAAAATTATTGAATAAGTGACCTAACTCTACCCATTAATGTGAAGTCTTTACTGTTATATACTAATTTCCCCTTGATCAGACTAATTTGTAAATATATTTGTAAGTATAATATAAAATTGTGATATATTTGTAAGTTTATATATATCGTAGTGAGATTGTTTGTGTGATGTCCTGTTTTGTCTTATTGCAGGTAAATACGAGTCTGAAGTCATAAAATGTATATTTTTCCTTAACCTGTCAAACTCTTTCAGTTTGTTTTCCTGTCACTTAGACACTGGCAGTTATGGTCGCAGGCTTATAAGCGGTCCTTTGCCATTTCATCATAAATAGAATAGAAAAGACCTAACTCTATGCTCATAATAATGGAGCAACGCGTGTGAATAAGTTTCTATGTGTTAAATTGAAATTTTGTCATCATAGTCGTAGAAAACAGTAACTAGTCTAAAAACTAGTTCTTTGTTGTTTATTAAGTAAACTGTGTTTTACAACGAAACTAAATTTTATGGCAGTAAAAGACATTATTCAAATTAGGTTCAAAATGGAAATTTAAAAATCTATGGAGAATATACTCCACTAAATATAATGTATGTTTTGAATATTCAAATTAATTAGACGGCCGTAATTTACATTCCCTTTATATTTATACATTACCATTATAATTATGTAGGATAACATTATTTTTGACCTTTATTTTTGTAATTCTATCCCGTTGTTAGAACAATTGAACCTCTTATAACCCTTCGTGCGCGATGACAGGAATCAACCTAAAAATATTTAATGAACACTCCATAGTAAAGGGCTTATTGTTTTTACAAAATATTAGCTTTAGTGTGGAAAGCAGGCTTACCTTATTATGGTTCGTAAACTTTTGAATATGGTTTTTAATTTTTATATAGGCTTTCAAAATTATATTGTAATGCAAACATCTATTAACAATAATAAGGTTTGTAAATATGTTCCTTAATCGAATAGAATTGAATAAATATAAAAATACATTTCATATTTTTATTTTTAATCATTCGATAGTTTTAAAATAAAGCTAAGAAAAAAACTTGCTCAATTTAAAATAAAGCACTTTCACGGGTTAAGAATTAGTTGTCAATTCTTCGTAGTAAACTTATTTCATATTTTTCACCGCGAGAGTCTGTTGTTGCATTTTAAAAGATGGTATAAGATCGCCACTTGAGTTGTGGATAATACGCATGCGCGAACCTCAGGGCCGCATGCTTATTTTATATTATTTATCAATTACTTCTGAATAATTAATACACCTTTGTTTAGACTTTAAATGTATTATGCACGAAGTTAACGAATTGTTGAAAGCCAAGCCATAGAAAGAAATTACACCGAGAGGTTTTTTCAACGATACGTTAAGAATAAGCTTGGAGATACATATTATTCCATGATAGCACAACTAGTTGTGTTTTTTTATAATTAATTACGTCAGCTTCTTAAGACAGTATACTCAATAGTCGTTAAAGTTGCTTATACAGTAAATATGTTAAGAAAGTAACATAAGTTCAGGTAACAGAATTAAATACCAACTAAATTTAATCTTATCTCTCTGACTTTCAATACGAACCTTCACGGTGAATAGATGAATTCATATTCTCGCGAGACACTTGATTCGGTGGGAAGTCATTCTAGCAACTCGATTCGTCCTTATCGCCAATTGAGGGTTTATCTCGTAGTATTTGCTAATTTACAATCCACAAATGAATATTTAATCTGAATGTGTCACCCCTGAAAATTCGGCTTCCCGTACTACCATGGGTCATAGATTATTATTTAAATTTTCGCGCAGATATGACTTGTTCAAGCTTTCATTTATCTTGTAATGTTTGTGATTTAGTGTGTTGATGTAAAACTAACAAACGAAATGAAAATGTCACTTTTACACAATTATTTGTGCTCAAATAATTACCTAGTTGTCTTAGTTGACGCAATATTTATATCAATATTTGTGAAGAATTGATCTATAAGTTGAAGGTCATAGTATTAAAATTTTTAGAATTGTCTTATACTTGTCCATTGCAAATTGTCTTTTCCTACCAAGATGCTCATCTAAATCACATATATTGCATTGAACTGTGATTAGGTTAGAAAATACTGAAATATTTCTAGCATTATTATATTTCTTTGTAATTGTAATTACAGTAAACGTAAAGTATCAAATGTCCGTCAGCAGCCATACACATGCGCTACCGGTGTTTAAATCACAGTAAACAAGATTTGTGGACAAGCGTTGACCTAGAAGTTTGCTTCCTTGCATTGCTACTATTCACATACTTTCGTTATGAGGAGTTTTCTTTCCTATATACATTGTATACATGGATACAAGTGTACTGAGTTCTGTTATGAAATAAAATTAACTTACCTACTGAAAGGTTCTTGGACAAGAAAAGATCGACAGCGTATGATTGTGTTTATTATTTCCAAAAGCAGATATTAAATCTCAGACGAATGTAATGAATCTCGGAATTCAATATCACTACACTAGACCGTTTATCTAAAGGAAGCGCCAAGTTAAATATCACAACGCTATTCTTTAATTGTTCTCTTGGAGCGAAATCTCAAGTTTAATAAGTTGGTTGTAGGTTGATGCCTATGTGAGCGTCTACGGAATATCCGGATAGGCTACGCGAGGGCGGTGAGGAGCTGATGAGGGGTGGGGCGCGGGGCAGGGGGGGAGGGGGAGGGTGTGAGCGGAGAGGGAGCGGAGTGCGACGCAGCCTCCCTTCCAACGATTACTGATTAGTGTGCCGGCGTGAGCGGCGGGCCCCACGCGGAGGCTATCATGCTGCCGCCGCCGGCTTTGACTCGTAACACCTAGCCCTTGCTAACGATTGATTATCAAAAAGAACAGCTGATCGCGTACATGTTACTATTACTACGTGAAACATGAATGTGTATGGTTAACGGTTGAGTGTGTGCGTTCGTAGCGTGGACAGAGGTGAGTGACTCTTTGAGAATGCTATAGGTTTACAGGAACTTGTGATAATGTAGACCTGTAATGCTGAATTTTTGCGAGTAGTTAAGTAATTGCCACGGTAATACGTCGTTTTTATGCACGTAGAGTCGACATAGAGTTTACAATCACGTTTGCAATAGAAACATTTTTGTATTTATCCTAACATATTTGAAAGTTTTGATCAATCTATATACAAGTAATATTGGTTTTTTTTCAAGCGTATTGAACTAAAAAACACTTACACCTTACGAAGTTAATAAAAATAACCTGAAATGGAAATAGCACATGCAGCCGGCGTGTCGCCGCCACCTCCTAGTACTTACATCTAAAGCTGTTTTAGGAACATTTTAGAATAAACCAAAGATATAATATTCTAAAACACGGCTTCATTTGAATCAGGGAGCTAATCCTGTGTAAGTGCACACCGACCTCAATTAACCGAGGCTTAGGAGTTAGGCGGCAAATCCTCACTTCCTTCATTCGTATACGTCTGATAAATACTTCACCCCTTCCATAATTTCGTCTTTTTGTTTTAATATGGGTATAAGAAGGTAATTTCTAATTACCATTAAGTATAATTTGTTCCATGAATACTGTGTACAAAGTGAAATTAGGGAAATACATAAAGATTCATTAAAGGAGTTTTTAATAATGTTGTATTTTACGAATAAAACTTATAAAAAAGGATACTAGGTATATAAAAATTAAACTGCGTCATTAAATGATTTATTCATTTACTTTCTAATGGAAGCAATAAGTTTGTATAATTCACTGAATAAATTATAAATTATATTGGTCTATTTGGAATTTATTTAACAGTTTCGACCAAGATATTAAGTTTTAAATTATTATTACGCACACATAATTATTTATATAACAGTACAATAACTTCTGAAGATAATTCCTAAAATTTACGAGAAATACTAAATAAGAAAATCATTGTTTTCTTATGTGTGTTTCTTATTAATGTTTGAATAGGTATATTAGGTACGTACATATTTAAAAGGAATATATTCTCGAATTATAGAATTACTTCATTTTTATTATAGACTTTTTTTAGGTATTAATTACAATAATACGACGAATAATTGCCAACTTATTTTATTGTAATCTATTTGCTATAATTTTTTTTAATCCCCTAAATATACCCACTTAACTTATAAACTACAGTTTGCAGAAATGGTTTTTAAAATTTTTATTTTGGAAAATTTTTCCGGGTGTATTATATATTATCCTGAATAAAACAGAGTTGAATTTAAATACCCCTTGGTGGAGTCGTTAATTCTATGGTTCTTCTTTCATAAAAATAAAAAATAGTTCTGAAAAGCTAAAATGCATAAATTAAGTCAGCGACGGTCGCGGCGTGTCACCAGTAGATTAAAATATTTGCAGTAGTCCGAATAAGACTTTAATATATGCTTATTCCAAAACTGCGGCCAGAGCTTTATCAAACATGACTTAAAAGTAAGATGAAACTACTTTTTGCAATTCAAATGAATGCAAAGTATTTGCATAGAGCGATTTTTCACTTCGGAAATCTTCACAGCTTATATTTGAAGAATTTTAATGAACATTTTTTTAACATATACAGTGTGTTACAAAATATGTGTCCGATTCTGAAGGGTAATAATAATATTCTCTATCTAAAAATATTTTCGAATATAAAAAATAAAAAATATGTATATCTCAAAGTAACAATGCAATAAAGTTTTAAAGATTGTTTCTAGTGAAAAACATACACTAATTCACAAACGCTGGCAACTCACGTTTGAAGATCCTACAGCCTATAGAAGAGCACGTGAACGCGAGACAATGTTGCCATATAAGTTGCAATTTTACTTAGTTTATTTTTTTGTCTGGAAAAATGAATTATGTTATTTTTTCAAAACGATAGCAAAATAAATACCTACCACCGGTAAATAGTAAGAGGTTTTCGGATAGGACACTTTTGTAATACACTGAATAATAACTACTACGATATATGAACGTGACGGTTATACTTACTTTCGAACACGAGAACCTGAAAAAGTAGAAAACACTTCATTTACACGTCGGATTTAAGAAATTGTTTTGGTCTTTAATAAAGTTAAATTCAAACTTTTTCGGGTGCCTATAACTAAATAATAAGTTGGTTGAGCCTCTTATTTTTCAAAAACGACCTCCGTGAAAAATTTCATTATCTAAAAGAAGGACGACTTTAATACAGTTGAAAATATATGAAAGCATGGCTGGAAAGGCTTCGAAATATTAAAATCATGCGCGACGTTATAAAATTCTGTGTATAGAAATATATAAAGCGCGTACCGAAAATTATGAGCGAGATTGAAACGAATATGAAAGATAAATAGAAGGCCAGGCTTGGCGAAAAAATACAACGTCGTAAAATGTGTACGTGAAGTTTGCCGAGTGTTCCCTTCAGATTTCGCCTGCCTTTTGCTCTTATTTGTTTAAATAAACACGTTATTTGCAATACGTTACGCTTAATGGCCAATTGCTTGTTTTAATCCGTCTCGCTATTTAGAATCGAATTTCAACATCGCGTTACAATGTAATTACGTGGCTGAAATTTGAAATTTAAAGCTATTGTAGCGCAGTAGTCATTTATATGCTTCATACTGCTGTTTAAGGAATCTTAATTACTATTCATATTATTCATTAATATACACCTTTAAAATAAATTATATTAAATATAAAACTTTTTTTATAAAATCTTTATGCATCAACAAAAACCTTTGCATCGTTAACAAAGAGTTTAAGGAAAAAAGACAAGAGACAGACAAAGAGAAATTTAAAATTCTCCTTTGTAGTTGAAGATATATCATTTATACATAGTGCGAAGTAAATAAAGTCTTTATCTTAAGTGAGAAGCGGAAAAGTTATAACAAGATGGAAAAAGAATTAAGAAAGTTATTCGTTAGCGGGAAAATTTTTGATGAGTAGCCAAGAAGAAAGGTCAGTATGCTATCAAGCACAGACCCGAGTAGAGTGGCGATTTAATGTGAGGTTTTGTATCTAATATAGTGTAGTGTTGTTTCTTTTGTAGGCAGAAACTGTTACGTCAGGTCAATTTGTGCTAAGGAGATGAATTATGAATGTACTTCTACTGATCGTATGTAGGCTAGGTTAGCTATCTTCGGAATGAGTTTTTGTGTCGTAAATTTTAGATTTTGAGTTAATTAACTGCTTATTTCCAAACTTCAACTTAGCTGCTAGTTCGTAAAATTTGCCTTCTTTATCGAGGTAATAAATAGCCATTGTTTTTTCCATAATATCCTCCTTTATTATATTGATCTTTAATTTTTTAGTGATAAATTTTATTTTTCTCCTTTCTCAAAAGGCTCCAACGTATTAGCAGCATTTTTCGCGATTAAGTTTTATAGCAGTTACTACAAAAAATACATAGTTAAAAATACAAAAGCTTTTTATCTATATATAAGTAATATGGTTGCTTTTAGTTCTACTTTTTACCACATATAAAAGTGTAGTAATTACCGTGAGATTTTTCTACATATAAAATCTTAGTTCACTTGAAGGCGTTGTGTGCTTATTTATGCCATACTATACCTACTTTTTGAAAGGGTCTGCTCCATATTTTTCGACTACTTTTATTCTAGAAAAACCATGTTATAACTTATTTATATAAAAAACGGTTATGTACGAAGTGCGACAGTACTCAGTACTCAATAGACCATAGTTTAAATATTATTCCTAGATACCTATAAACATAATAATAAACATTATAATGTTGAAAACTGGGTTAACGCATACTTCATATTTTATAGACATATAAAGTTTACAGCTTTTGCAGCAAATCGCTCTTTGCGTTGATGGCATTCATGTGACAAATAGCTGTAATGTCATAATAATGTTAATTCAAAATGCATAATCGTCTCTGATCGGTTGAATAACTGTCAACATCAACCGATCAGAGAGCAGTGTGTTATTTTACGTATTTTAAAAAAGCGTAAAATTAAAAGCTTTTCTGTGATTGGACCATTTAGAACCTTATGAATGGATATTCGTTAGTTGATTAATTTACCACGAGACGTCACAAATTGATAAATTTGCGAAAAAGTGGCCGTAAAATAATACAATTTATCTCTCATTTAGAATCCTACGAAGGTTTATAAATTTCCTAGGAAATTTATAAATTTGCTGTTCTTGTTATTTTCCGTTATTTTGTAGCAATTGGTATAATATTCCTCATAGATTAGGCGGCATTTCCAAGAACTTAAGTCCCAAACTTCTTATCTTGTGCAGGAAGGCTATATAACTGATTTGATAAAATATTAGCAATATGATTTAATAAAAATAAGCTATTCTAAATATCACTGCAATAACAATACTTGCGTATAACGACTAAATAAATAATTCTCTATTTTATCTTTTACTGGAATTTGATTTTATCTAAAAAAAACCTTGAAAATAGTATAGAAAGGTTCAATCAAATATCAGAAGTACTTCATAGTATGAAATGTGTAATAGAAGTGAGAGGAAGTTAATTGCGGACGGGTAATTGGATCGCATTAGGTCAGCTTTGCACCTAGACACACTCACTATTACTGATTACCGCTCAAATAGTTCAATTACTTACACAATCCCAATTTATGTCATATTTTTATAATATAATATAGTAGATAATTTACTATGTCTTAAATCTATTTAATAAAAAAAACTGTGGTTTATGTTTTTTATATTTTTTTCGTAAAGAATGGTGTTGCCATTAAAAGAATTTAAATGTCTGCATATCATTATTAACTATTTTAATAACAATACATGTCTCGCGCTCCTGACGTGTGAATTTCAAACAATGGATATGTTAGAACTTAGAACATAATTTACCTTTATAATAATGCCTTTAAAATAAAGAATGAATTTCAATAGGGAAACGTCAACAGGAGCGGTCGTTGGCGTCACGTTTCAAGATGGCTGCTCGACGCCAAACACTTTTGGCGGCAAACGTGACAGGAGCTTACGCTGAAATTGGGATACGTTGTGTACCTACTGGATTACAATCAGTCTCGTTTTTCACTGTAAATATTTTTTTCTCATTGAGCTAGAAAATTTATTTATTTGTTACTTCACTGAAACAAAATACTATTCTACAAACTTAAATATATTTAAAGAAGCACATTTGAATGTTTTTCATTCTATACATTTTATTCATAAATTTAAAGACATTTCGACCTTTCGATTGCATTATCCACATTCTGGCAATAAAAATGTGACAGTCTGTGACGTAGTACAATATCAAGTATTTATGGATTATTTAAAAAAATATTGTTAACCTACACCTACCAATACAGCTTTATAGTCCCTAACAGTTGGTGTCGTAGAGGAGCAAAAAGCATCTAGCCCAGTTGATTGTTCTTCACAGTAGCAAAAACTTCTAGCAATAATTCATTTGGCAGTGTACCCTTTTTGCAAGAATAACAAATAAGCGATTAATAATATTTCGCACTTTGCTATTACTCCATTATTTTTGTTCCTTAGCGCTTATTGCTGGATCTTAATGGATAATAATACGGAGCAATTTTAATATACTCCGATGTATACTTACTAAATTTTATTTTAATTAGAATTTCACCTGTTAAAAAATTGCCTCAAAGAGGTTCGTATAGTTTTATAATGCTGGCCAAAAAAAAAAACAATTGTTAATTAAATAGTTTTAACTTTTTAACAATCCAGTGTTCTATGCAAAAAACCTATTCTATATATGTACCATAGTACCAGGTACGTAGACACCACGGAATAAATAAATGCATTATACTTATGTCAAAGGAATGATTTACTTTGTTCATTATATCAATGTTATGGTTTCACTTTAATTATCGTGTACAATTGGAATACCTAGCAAGTACAGCGTATTATCTTACTTATAGACGTTATGAATTGGTTTAACCTAGTTAGTTTCTAGAACAAATCGCTAACATTCAACATTATATTTATGGATACAATATTTTGCAGCAACGTTGTGGCAGTTGCAATAGTTCATTCATAAGGTATTCTGTGCTTTCATGATTTATTTAATAAGTTTATGATGAATAAATTTACATATAAGCAGTCGTATTGAAACACTATCTTTAAATTACATGGCGTAGTTTTAAAGTTTCATAGGAATATAGACACTGGAAATCAACTATGGCTAACTACATTAAGTGAAAATCAAAACGACAATATTTATTAAAGTACGGGAAAAAATTGAATTCATACTGTGATTTTTTTATTCTTTGATTTTTGCTATGCTTCTGTTCAATTTGTACAAACTAGTATTTTATACAAACTAAATAGATATCTTGAAAAAGCAAATATTGAGACCGATTTAGATACTAAGATAAATACAAATCAGCAATATGATAATCTATTAAAATGTTCTTTGATTTAAAAGTAATGGAAACATAAAACAGTACCAACTTTTAAGGTTGAATTGTTTTATGCTTAACAAGACTATTACAATATAAATGAGGTAAATAAGAACAACGCTTATTTGTCGGTTTCTTGAAAAAAATCTGATCGCTATAATAACACAATCAATACACGAATATCGATAAATCATACCTTAACTGTATCTCATTGCTTCAGCAGACGTAAACACATTGTTTGTACTCAGGGCGAATTCGATATGTTCCGTTATCTTGTCCGATTCCTAATTTATTACAGCAATTAAATTGTTTCGTATATCTACCTATATTACGCTCTTGGCATGATACATGAAACAACTTATAGCGTATATAGATAGACACCTATGGTATGGAATATATTTATTTATCAATACTTTATTACACGAATTAACATAACAATACACAATAAGAATAAAACTAGACAAATACAAATACACGTAAATGACAGCCTTATGACTGTAAACCATTTCTTCCAAGCAACCATACATTAAGGAAAAAATAATAAATAATAAATAAACTTAATTGTCATTTTAATTTGCGACTATATTATACAATATACATGTTATACAATATATAATAGATACATATTATAAAAAATAAGATTACCTACAAATAAACAGTATACAATATTACGTGATTTAAATAATAGTCTAGATACCACTCACTTGAAATGTTGTTACAATGAATCAGAATACACTTATATTACATCAAACAATAGTATAACCTCTTTGATTCAAACCTCAACAGAACAAAAAGACTCCAAATTAAAAATAATGTCATTTTTCCTCCCTTTTAAGCTCCGAAGCCTTCGTTCCCTAAATACTGAGCCCTCTATAAATCTAAATTTTAAGTCCTTATAACAAAATTTAGTGCCTATTTACTATGCCTCTGAAACTCGATAACATTTTTGGACCTTTTTTCTTCGACATAACGATGTATGATTTTACCGATTTAACTGAAGATTTGTTGAAAGAAAACTTTACCTCTCCTAGTTAAAGTTACCTTACAAATTTCATTTATTGTAAAATCAATATATATCTAAGTCGAAAATTTTGTGACTTGAATTTTTGTCGTTCAGTTTCTCTTGTCAATAAGCTTTCCAATATTTTATCAATTCGAAGAAGTAGAGCGGAAAAAAATAATAACAGAAAAAAAATATTCGTAAATATTTATGTAATCTTAACTCATAAAAGAGTGTACCAGAATTTACTTCACAGAAAAATCCTTTCACATTTTGGTAGCACACTTGACCCGGTTAACTCTTATGAACAGTTTTCCCTTTTCGTGGTTAACAAGCATAAATATATTCTATTATAGTATTATCAAGGTAGTAAATAGGGCAATGATCATTATTACAGGTAGGTATATAATTATTGCGCTTGTTTGGAAGAAATAATGCCGCGAATAGTTCAATGTAACTAATATTTCTTCTGTATTTGCATCTTCATATATCCTAAGAAAATTATCTTTGTTACATAATTAATATAATATTATTAACATTCTAGTCTATAAAACAGTTTTAGTAACTGGCGGAAAGAATTTCGTGCTAAAGAGAATTAAATAATAATTACTAAAGCTTCATGTGATACGAGGAAATAACATTCAGATTAATAAATAATATAAATAAACTGTTTTTCGGGAGTCCGAACTCCGAATAGGTACTTGTATAATTACAATACTTGTAAATAACAATTATTAATTAGGATTTACCAAAATAACAAGCAATTAGCAATTTATTTTCAAGCGTTTTATCAGTATATGATACGCAAATAAAAATACAAATAGATGACATTGCTGCAAACCTTCAAATTTCCTCATTTATCGTTCACTTGTAAACCGCTTTTCAGATTTACGGAGCCCGGTATTCAGTAACGAGGTTATGTAAATTGCAAACCCGATAACTAAGAGAATCTTAAAGCGATCAAGGAACACATTATCACAAAGTTATGACGACATACTACGTATTATAATTATTTTGTGTACATTTTGTACGTCTATAAGTATGTATGTTACAACAAATTAAGAAATATTTCGGGACACTTATTTTAACACAGCGCCATCTAGACTTTCAGTACGCAAAACTTTTGTTGCGCAATACATGTTTTTGGAATATATCTTTTGGAAATCGATATCTACATATAATACTAACCACACTTGAAACGCATGAAAATATAAAAATACATTACAAATATATTTTTCCAGAGTAGATTGAATCCAAATCCTTAGCGCGGAAGGCAAATATGTTATAACTGTATTAAATTATAGTCAAAGTGGTTCTGATAAAACAAACAGAATGGATAAAAGACGACGTTATTGCGCAGCCTTTTATACCAGACCAGAGCAATATTTATAGGGCTGAATGGGAAATAAAGCCTAATATATGTATTTTTAATATTTATCCAACCTAAGTAAACTTGCGGTTGAAAATATTAAGCAATCTGTCACGTTTACGAACGTTAAGGTATTATAAAAATGTTTTGGCGCAAACTTATGACACGGGACGCCAATCAATCATCGTATTGGATCTAATGGATATTGTATACTGTACCAGCCCCGCATAATTTAATGTAACACTTTACAAAACCCTTCGAAATTGCTCTTATTTGCTTTTCCATATAGGTACAGTGTAAAAATGCTATATCTAAGTACTTAGTTTAAAATTCACAGACAATACTATAATTTAATAAATGTAATTTACTTTACTATGGAATTCAAACAATCTTATTTAATTTTCTCTGTTCGAGATTTTAATAACAAAACTAATACAGTTTCGTTTGTATCAAAATGATTGAAGTCGTGAAATTCAATGCGCTGAGAATTTATTATTTCGCTTTTCATTCTAGAATTTTAGTACAATAAATTAAATGTTGTTAGAAATAGAGGTCGTTTGGTTTTATGTACCCACTCGTAGCAAACAAAGTTTTGCTCATAAAAAAGATTACTTAACTATGTGGGAGAGAACTGTACCCAAAGTCAGAAAAGTTGGGAGTCAATCTAGTCATTTCGTTAATGTTATAATATAAATATACCTTTATATAAGTATAAAAAATATTAAACATTATTAGTTAGAATCGTAGCTCTGTTAATTACAACGAAAGCCTTTTTATTCTTCATTTAGGAATATAAAGTATAATAAAAAATGCCTTATATACTCCCGAACATTATGTGGCCTTCACATTAAGATGTGATTTCTTCTAGGCAACCTCTAATATAAACTTAAATAAGATTATGTATCAAATTAGCTTAAAATAAAAAAATAATTACGTGACTCATTTTTAATCATATTGTTGTGTAGAGAGGTATTACCGTATTCGCTATAAATCCGACGAACATCAAAATCGATTCCTTTGAATCTGTTTTGAATTCTATTCAACATATTGCACAAACAGTCGCATTTACATTACCCAAGTTAAATAGTGGATTCTACTCAATGTCCACACTATGTTGAATTACAAACGCTATTTCGCATACTTGTTTGCTCATACGGTATACCTATATGTACATTCAGCTGTGAAATACCCGCATCGTACTCGGATCACTTAATACTGAAATTGTAAATGCAATATTATATTCTATAAAGCGCATTTGAATCTTTTGGTATATTAAATAATGCATTGTTAAAGATTACTTTGAGCTTTGCATATAAATATTCTCTGATTATTAACACCTGTCTGTCCTGACGCGACTTCGTTAACGCTTTACATATTGTCTGTAATCTTATATCATAAACTTAGAAAGAAGAAATTTTTTGGTTAAGGGATAAGGCATTTTCTAAAAGTACAATCGAAATAGATTGAGCTGTTATTGAGTTATGTACTAAGGTATCAATTTGGCGATTCATTTTTATATTCTACATGCTTGGACTTATTATAAACAGGAAAACTGAAACAGAAAATACGCGGTTCTCCTTTCGAAAAAGGTCAAAGATTTTCGTGTCCAACAATAAGAAAGTTGTCAGTTTAAAACTTCATAATATTAGCTTAGCTCAGACAAAATTTCCTCTGGACAAAAGCCAGGAGCAGCCGCTATAGCATGTTGGAATATCAAATTAGGTCAAATTGTTGGACGCTTCGAAAGGGATTTAGATAATTTTTATATAAAATTTACTTTATATAACATTGACTCGGCGTAATATTTTTAACATTATAGTAAATATATATTATCTATCGCAAAATGTGTTGGTAAGCGCATAGCTCGATAATAGCTGAACCGATTTACCTACATAATTATTTTTTTTAAATATTCATCAATGAATAAGGATGGTTTTTAAGCAAAAAAAAAAATGGTACTGCAGGGTTTAAAATTTCGGGTAGGATACAAAGTCGCTTTAGGGTAGCTAGTTATTATGTTATATTGATCAAGCCATCAACTTTACGTCAGTGATTTTACACGCAAAATTTTGTAATTTCACTACATTCAATTCATTCACTATTATACTACCCGTTTCATATTCATTTAAATAGGACATTACTTACGATATTTATATAATTCAACGAGATACATTTCGACTTTGTTCTTTTACGTCGAAACAATAAAACTATATATTCATTGAAAAACTTCTTTACAAAGTTAAATAGAAGTTAGTTTGTGACAAGGGTCAAGTCGCAATATATTAAATAAGTTTCCTGTAAAGGGATACAAGTTGTTTTCATTAATTATAAAATGGAACATTTAATTTTGTTAATGTTATTAATTGAAAATTAATTTCACGAAGTATTTTTATTTAGTTAATGGTATCTTGTCAAATGTTTTGGATTTTGGAGCTTTTAATTGGATCTTTAAAAGACTTTTCTTTTCTCCTTTTTCTTGTTGTTATTCTCTTCTCATTTTTAAAGAACGTGGTCACTTACTACTGGAAACTACTGGTTATTTTTGTGGAACTTCTACTCACCAGCGTGTGAAAACTGCTTTCATAGACTAGATAGACAGCTTAGGTATCTTATTCTTTAACATGGAACTTGTGTTTTTATTAAATAACGTAAGCGAATATAATAAATTTTGTAAATATATCATTTAATATAACAAATTTAAAACCTACGTGTTGTAACGGGTAGCTACCGCACATTCTGAATTGTTTGGACTTTGGAACATCCGACCAAAACTTTTAAATTAAATATTTTGTTAATTGAATTCCATAGGCACACATAATGGGTTATGTAAATAAACTCATTTCATATTTTTCGCGAAATATTTTAAATAGCAATTCATTATCGGTCATTCGGTCCAGATGTCAATCGATAAACAGCTAACAGATTTCAATCATCAAATCGAAAAGCGTTATATCGATAATCTCCAAGGATTGGTAGTACGGCAAACATTCCATTTCAGAGCGATAACCATTGAACAAAAACTCCCACACCCCTCAGATTTCTTGTCTATTATGAGGGGTGAGGAGGTGGGGCGATGTTATTCAGGGGTCTGGTTGGGCTGGTTGGTCGTTCAGAGCCCTCAAATGGGTTAATCGCCGGAGTCGTTGGCGGCAGCTGCACCTGACGGCCTGAGTTACGATATTACGGCTGTAATAGGCATGAACGATTATAAAAAACAGTCAGCACAGATTTTGCACGAATGTACGCTTTAATGTTGTACTATTTTAACGTCGTAGTTAAAATTACCAGTTGTTTATAACTTTTGATAGTATTATTACAAAATATATCGTGTCGTTTCAACCTTTTAAATTGAGCTTACTAAAACGATTACTGTCACGAACATTTACGATCATTATAATACTGCTTCTACTTTATTTCCGATTGTAACACAATCTAAATAAGTCTACGGAACATATTTATGTCAAAAATATATTATATTGAAACAGCCTTAATATAAAACAATGTTTATTATTGCTAAGCTTTACCGTAGTATTCTGTAGAGACACATTGCTAGAATGTAGAAAATTTATAAGCAAATATGGCATTTAAGCTCCAAAAACGATGCTAAAAAGTGAAAAAGGTCCGCGGCCGTTTATTTCATCAAATATTTACATTACCTGTATCCAGGGGAGTGACGTTTCTCCAATTCATCTTGTCCGTAATGAATATTGAATGAACATTCTTATATTTTCGTATAAAAGTAATATAAATAATATTCTTATTTTATCCTATAAAATTATACATACCTACCTACCTGGAGAGGTTGTTGAACTCCGCCGTGATCGTTCGTTTTTCTATAAAATATAATATGGCATATTATTATATTATTTGGTAGTCGAATAGTAGTACATATAATATGGTAATAATATAATACACCAACTTTCAAGCCGTACCGAAGACGGGATACGTACTGCACTCAACTTTAAGGGGCCGGTGTGACTGAAAAATGTAAGTAATAAAACGGCTTGATGCAAAGGCACGTAGCTTGTTAGTCGAGCGCCCGATGTGCTTACATGTGAACAGATCTAAGTTGCATAGCACATGCATTTAGGAGTAGGATTTATTGCAATCGCAGATCTGGTATGCAAAGTGAATACGTATAAGATTTCGGCTTTTAAATTACCTAAATTACTCAAGAAGACTGCTTTACGAATATTCGATTTGATATGATGATAATTAATTTCATTTATTTGTAACCAGTTAAATAGCAAATGAATAGGAGTAGGATTTGCAATCGCATATCTAATGTTCAAAATGAATATACATAGAACAACATAGATTACTTACTTACCAAAAAAATATATTTACAAAATAAAAAAACAAATAAAAAAACTTATAAAAGTCTATGGTGAAACTTTCTAGACTGAAATTTAATGTATACGTACCCATCTTTATTCCAAAATTTAAGGTTCTAAAAGCGGTACATAAAATCTAAAATTCAATAATGATACTTATCAAGCTGCCTTGTAGCAAGAAAAATATACCAACCTTTATATTATGCAAGGTCAATATATGACACTTTGAGTCTAAAACGATTCTTAAAATAGAAAAGAGTCTCTGTCGCTTATATCATCAAATATTAACACCACCCTTACCCAGAGAACTGACATTTTTCGTCGCGCCAGTTTTATAGTAAAAGAAATATCTACACCATAGCAATAGTGTTTTGATTCGATTTTAAAGGATGGATTAAATTTATAAAAATCATTTTAATGGATAAGACGTGCCGAAGATAGGACAAAGAGCCGATTGCTGAGTTGCAAATACTGATCTAATCTATTATAAAAACTTCGTGGTTCACAGTCTTCCGCGAGAAACCATTATGACCTAACCTTTTGGAAATCGTTCTGGTTCAGAGGAAAGTGATTTCATCTACAAATATGCACGTGCTTACAACTTCAAAAACTATTATATATAACTAAATAATCAACGTATAAACATGACAAGTTTGACGAGACTAATTTAACGCACCACCAAAAAGTAGAAGTCAAAAGTTCCATACTCTTATATACTGAGGTACACGTATCAAGTGCTGAAAAATCACGTCCAACCAACGTTAATCAAAGCTGCAATTCTCAACGGTTGCAATTCAAGATGATGAATTCGTTTAATAAGAGCCCAAAACTCCGCTTCCGTAGCAACACATTGCTTTATAGCCTTCTGTTTCAGCAATTTATTTAGTCTGTATATGTATATTTACTGTAACTATGTGTATGCCGTAACATTTTGTTCAGTTGTATTCTATTGTATGTGCAGCTACATGTCTTTGTATCTTCTATATAAAAATGAATTCCCAATGTTTTGCTAAGAGCATAAATCAATCATAATTAAATCGATTCTGTTAAAAATTCTCCAGGAATTACTTCAAAAACATGAAGGATGATTCTTAAGCAGAAAAAAGTGGTATTACATTAAGATTAGGGGTATGTATTATGAGGCTATGTAATGCGTGAACGAAGCCGGGCCAGCTTGTTGGTTTCTTTTCTCATATTAAGAGTCTTAATAAAACCCCGTTAATATGAAAGATCTACTATATTTCTCATTTGGTGTGGGTTTTATATAAGTATATAAAATTTCTTTGAACAAGAACTTACTTATGTATACAGTATAATGTTTTTTTAGGCTAAAGCGATATGCTACAAATAGCAAAACACCTCTTAAAATTTCTGAAGTATTACAAAATAATCAACAAATATGAAATACAAAGATGGCTGTTTTATAAATGTTTATTTCAAAGCTAGACAATACTGTTATTTAAAACAGTGGTAAAATCAGTCTGACGCTACAGCTTCGTTTTAATACCGATTATAAAAATTATTTTAAATGCAATGCTAGAAAAGCGCTAAGCAATCTTTGCTGTTATACAAATATATTTAAAAGTAGAACACTATTTATGAGAAACAGTTTTGCGAGATACGCGATTACAGTAAATTCAGAGATAAAGAACTACAAGTTAGTATTACAAAATACATAAACCCTCGACCAAGAGAAGCAAGCAAACTAAGCGGTTATAATAACAGTATCATTCTTATCACACATACAAACTATTCTAAAAAACGACCTGATGACCTTGAAGACCAATTTCCACCATACATAACTAAGAACACTATCGTTGAATATACTTTTCAAAGAAAAAAAACCGCATTAAAATCGGATCATCCGTTTGGGAGCTACACACTGACACACAGACAGACACGTCAAACTCACCCGTCGTTTTTGCGTCGGGGTTTAAAAATTAGATAGGTGCAGATTAAATATATTGCTCAAAAATTTTAATTAAAAATTTTTTGAAGGAAGTTTTATATAACATACGTGTTGTATGTTGTTATGTTTCTACATCGAGCCGTTTTAACAATAACAACATAATTAAAAAAGTATTAAACTAAGTTCACCCTTATCATTGTTCTATAGATAATTCCATTTAACCCAATTTGGCCGTGATCATTCTTATTATTGTAAAGTTCTAAACTACTAAAATCGTTGGGCATTTAGTTGCTAATGATTTTAAATATTAATAATAATAATACTAACTGTTTTTTTTCTTCACTGAGTAACATAAGAAATACGCGGTTAACAGAAATCACATATTAACAATAAACACCTTTGTGAGAGACTGGAGTCGATACTAGGACCAAAGGATACTAGGACCCAAGACCATGAAAATTTATTTTTTAAATGAAGTATGTGATACGGTGAATAGTAAGAAATAAAATATTTCATTGGTTGAATTTGTGTTCATTCATAAAATATTTTAATATTTAGATGATTCGTAATATTGTATGCTTTTAATACAGCCTTTTTGTCGACTAAACTTGTAGTATGAATAAAATAAAGAAATATGTTCCAATGTAATAAAAAACGTTCCCAAAAAATTGTTCAACAGAATTGACGTAGCTATCTACGCATTTTTCCCAGCAACAAAACAATTAAAACAAACAATTTTAATTAAAACTGATTACCAACGAAATACCTAGAATTAGGTCAAAGTCCACTATGATTTTAATAAAACGAATTTCGTCCAACTTGAAATGCCAGGTCAGTAGAGGCTCAGACACTTGGAAACAGCGAACTTTCGACAGCGCGTTTCAAGCTCGACTTGCCTTCAATGAACACACAAACTATGACTCAATTTACCTATGAAACTTTGTTTTAATCATTCGAAAGTTTAACGAACTGTTCAAACAGATCTGTAATTCATAAGCTGATTGCTGGTAACTTGTGTGGGTAAATGTTTTCAGTAACACATAAGTGCTTTTGAATTTAACGAACTTTGTAATATACACATGTAACGTTATGAGAGAGAAATATTATGGTATGTTAACACACGAAGTGTTCTTTGAGAGAATTGTTAATAAGCTGGTTTTTGAATCAACGATATTTCTACGTTTGAGGTTTATGTTTAGTTTTAAATCAAGACTTAATAATCCCACCATGACTGTTACAATATTAGTATGTACAGTTGAACAGTATCGTAATAACAATGTGCTAATCTTGTATCTACTTATAAATGCTTAAATTGTATTGATACCATGCTTCTTATGTTACAAAATAATATTTTAAATTGAAAACTCCTATTTTTTTTTCGTGAGAGTATATTTCACCTCTATATCCTAATTTTATAAATGTGAAAGTTTGTGAGTATTCGCGCAAAAACGGCTAAATTGATTTGGCTTAAATTCTTAAATTAACACATATAATACTTTATATCCTGGTATTGCCCCAGAAATGGGAACTACAGTAAAACAGGTAAAACCGCGGGGCACGTCTAGTATATTTTTACACACCGGTGAAGAAATCAAATCCCGAACAAATATATCGCTAACATTATTAATCATTCAGATGTCTTCAGCGCTGGGGCAAGAGATATAGTTGCTTTGCGCACTCACTCATAACAAAGATTAATGCACTGCATACTTCGATAGCTCACTGAATAATGTCTGGAATCATTTGCAGCTTCGCAGATATTTATTGAGTATATGTAAATCAATTTTGCAGGGAGAAGGGAGGATTTAAAAATATTACGTTCAATACGACGTAGGGGGCGGAAAATATTTTTTTTGCGAGACATTTTCATGATACACTTCCTAGTTGGTTCACGCATCCTACCTTTGACCTTATACCCTTCATTTACTGTTTTATTCTTTGCGTAATAAACATCGAAGATGTTTATGTCATTCTAAAAATTCAAATAAAAAGGAAAATTAAAAAAAAATAGCGAAATCGGTTCAGTTGTTATCGAGTTACGCACTTAGCAACTCAATTGGCAATTCATTTTAACAAAGTATTTATATATTTGCTAACCCAGCTATTATAAAAACTTTGACACTAACAATATTAGTCAGAATTACCTATTTAATAGAGCAATAAGAACATTGTGAACCTTTGCTGTGCATTGTTTTGTAACGTTACAATGTAAAAAATTTAGGAGTCTAAAATGCTTTTTTGGTACACCTAAAATAGATATAAAGCCAGAACTTTTAGTTTCAGGTTGAAATAAAATTGTTGGTAGATTTGCGATTTTATAAAAGTTTCTGGTTTTCCCGTTTTCAAAAGGGGCAGTATCTGGCGGCTTTTATTACATGTTTGCTCTAGTTTTTTGTTTGGCTTATTCGACAAAATTGTGCTGTTGACTTGGTACAATTTCAAAGCGAGTGACTCTGACTTCGACAGAAATAGATTTCAGATGGTTTATGTTCTTGAAATCACATACAAGTGTTGCTTAATAAAACCTACGTTTATAACGAATATTCCTTAACATATATCTCATTAAGAAAGTTTTTTAATCTAACATCTAAGAAAAAGGTATATATTTACATGTCTTTTATAAGCAAAAGGAAACTTATCTAAAATAAATTATTGTCGGATACATTGTCGTGAAACTATAAAACCTTTAATCATATTACAACAGTTGTGAAACTGATTTTCGCGTTTCTTTTGCCCGACTTACCTCATATTATGGTTTTCACACGCAATTTCGCAGCGATGTGTATAAAATTGACGTTCCTTCCTTTCACGTGTCTCATCTCCACCGGAGGCTACATACACAGTAAAGTAATTGGTATTCTATTTGACAACCGACATTTCAACAAAATCTCCGAAAATGCCTTTACGAGCGCCATTCTAAACTAATACGTTTTAGATTACTGTTTGAACGTATTCAGATCATCTTCTATGAATTAAGGGTTTCTGAAAGTTATAATTTAATCGTATGTTGATGCTGATTTTATTATGAAACAATAGCTTGTATGAGATGATTATTCCGTAAACAATATCGCCCCGTACATGTGAACCGTAAAAACCTGGGCCACACTGATATTAGTCTGGTCCAGGGTTTTTTAGCGAACCGGCGTAATATGAACAACTTCGTACTTTATAATATGGTCTTGTAATTTTTATGCAGTTACTCGGACAGTATTTATGAGGTATATTAGAATAAACTTAATTTACTAAGATATTTATATCCGATTAAATTAGGGAGTCTCTCTTCCTAATTTGAACGGAGAGAGAGTTTGACGTTGATTTTAATCTAAACAGACTGTATCTGTTTGCTTAATTGAATAATCAATTGATCTATTTGGCGTTGGCTTCATAGATAGAATAACAAACTAATATTCTGGGGACTATTGAAGGTATCTTTAATGAACTATTCATTTCTTATTGTATTATCGAGATAAGGCAGGTATCATTTGATAAGAAGCTGTGCGGATTATTTTTAAATGTCTTATACTATATGTTTCATAATTGTTATTTTATTACCTTCAAATGTCTTATTAGAGTACTTAAAGGTATCTTCTTATCTAAAATATTATTAAAAGTTTAACATTAAAAGGGAGCTTATAAGTTTATAGGCCTCAATATACTCAATATATTTTGTTATTCTTTTATTTAAAAAATTACATTATCAGTGAAAATCATATGCTAAATATATCAACAAACGGAAACAAATTATGTATCATAAAATTGTGAAACACTCCTCGTTAAAATACTTAAATTAAAGAAAAAAAATGGATGACGTGCAGCCTTATGAAGCCTAGAAACATTATTTAAAACTTTTAAATTCACTTATTACAATCTCTCTTAGTTATCTTAAGAAAGTACGACTTTCTTAATAAGAAACTTGACAAGAATTTATTGGTCCCATAAATTATCTAAATACAAACTGTAGGTCTAAACTTAATGCTTGAAATTGATTTGTATCTGCGTAGATTGTAATTTATGTAAGGGATATACGGCAAAGTTGGCAATTTATATTTGCCAATGAAGTTATGAGTCTGTCTTAGTGACACTAATTTTGTTTCACCGTCTCGGCGACAGCGGGGATGATGAATGGTCGATGGGTGAAATTTAGACGATATAATTTGTATTTGTATAATATTAGTATTGTATAGTAATATTTGTATAGTAAACATATTATAAAAAAAATAGGAATGATTACTCAGGCACAATTAGGGAAGGTTTTAAGTACCTACTTTATAATTTTTTTTATAAAATAGGGGGCAAAAGAGCAGGCGTGACACATGATGGAAAGTTTTCTCGCGGAACTTGACAACTTGTGGGTTGCCAGCCTTTCAAATTTTTTTCATTTATATTAGATTCTATTATATATCCATCAATCCCCTGACTAAAATGAAACTATTTCTCAGGATTAAAATTGATAAGAACATATTTTGCGTGGGTGAAACCATAGGCACAGTTAGTTAAACATGAAAATACTGAGTATAGAGACATATGTAACGTTATTTAAAGCAATACAGAGTAATATATTTCACGAATTGAACAGCAGACGGGATGAGTTTTGCTCTTGAGTGAAATTCGTCAATTTCCACGCACGTCATTTGTAACAATGAGGCAAAAAATTGCCTGTGAAATTGTAGTAACAAATTTGTTCACTAATTGTATGTCATATATTGTTACGTTGTGTTTCAATTCTGTAATGTATTTTTAATAAGAATTGGTGCTGATAGGTATACCAAGGTGGAGTATGTCAAATATTATTTTAAATGAGGGTAGCATCAAGTGTGCGCGTTAGTGGAGCAGCAGAAGCTGATAGCTCTTCTTTTCTTCAGTTATCCCCTTTCATATTCTCTTCTTTCTCATAAGTCTTCCCTTTCTTTTTCTTTAAAAGCTAGCGATGCAGCTGTGAAGTATTCTGGACCACCTAACTCTAAATCGTAACTAAAAAAGAAATTGTAAAATAGAAAAATAACCGCATAAAAATAATAAATATTCAATTGAGACACATTTTCGTAAGCTTTTAGGTGAAGTGAATATTAATACAGGCTGGCGTCTCAGCTATATCCTAAGCGGGCCATTACCTCAATGGTCGGTCGCTTAGCTAAATGGTTCGAAATGATTTTTCGGATTACCTGTCACATTGCCCATATTACGAGAAAACACGACCGCAATATCGTCTTATTATTTATAATTTTTAGACTGCTTTATTTTGTGAACTTTATTTGGAAATATTTAAGACTTTTGGTAGTATACTTATATGTAATTGTATTTTAATTTGAAGCAGCTATGATAAAGTATTAAAAGATAATATTGGGTATAATATTCTAGCGTTCGCAGCATAATTACCATTATAATAAGCAACCGGCCAACAAAATTAACTAATGCAATTTAATAATGAAGCGCTAAATTTTGGTTTATAGCGTTGCGAGGACGGAGTATGTACCCAAGATATCTTAAACATTTAGACCGTTATTATTCACATTGTTTCTTAGTTAACTCATTTACTTCGTGCACTTACATTAAAATTCTCTCTCCTCACTACACAATTATTAAGTTCCCAAACGCAAGCGAGTTTACGAAGCAAATAGAATTAAATTTTGTTTTTCTTTTTCAGGGAAGTTGGAAAGATGAGGCTCTGTACATATTTGCTGTTGAGTTGTCTGGGTAAGTTGCTATTTGTGTTCGGGACGACGCCTTTATTATTTCATGTATATTCCGCTCGATAACCTCTTGTTATTTACGAGACAAAGAATTACTTTGCCGTTTTTGTTTGGATCTCTCGCTTTTATTGCTTGAATAACGATGAGATGTTGCGGCATGTATCGGAAATATGAAATGATATAATACGTCACAAGGACCCGGAATTTCCTGATAACTACCGTAGGTTGTGGGATCCTCAATTTGAAGAGTATATTTTTTCCCTTATCTCAAGAAATGTAACCTTTAATCTTTATATTTTTATAACGTATTTCTGGACAACAGATACAATAATGTTTTAAATCGAACTCTTATACATTAATACTTGAATACTAAAGATGTAAAGATTTTCAGTCTTGAGTTCCCTGTAGTTCTCAGGAACTGAATCTAAAAAAATACTTCTTATATAGAAAGCCACATTATTAATCAGCTTCCTAAGGCTACAGTCAGCCGAAACTTATGTAAAAGGAATATTTAGAAACCTAAAGTCATGCATACCTTGTTCCACAATTTTATAAAGTAAACAAAATATATAAAGAATTCTAAAGTTAATAGAAAACACAACAATTGCAACTCGTAAAGAAAAGTGTTGAAATGAATTTCGTTCGTGGCTCATCCCGGAGGGTGTGTAAATCTTCGGACATATATCTCTGGGGTGCTAGCCGTTGTCACTATTCGCAAACTTTCTGTTACGGTCAACGTACTGCATTGTACTATTTTATACTCTGTGCCTTTTCCACAGCTTATATTTACTCCAGCTTTAGTTGAAATGGAAAGAAAGCGCGCGGAATAAATACCTTAATAGCTTTATTTGGTCTTTAGAATTGTGTACACGAGTCAACCTCTATATTAGTACATTTTATTAGGAATTATAACTTTAGCGTAGTATAATGCCTTCATGCATTTTGACTATAAATACATCCATTGAAATACGATCATTTCTGTTTGTAAGTGTGCGTGTTTGTCTATATACGTAAATTTACATCTAAGATCGCTTGCGGTCCCGAAAAAATCATTTATAAGTCAACGCGATCACAAGATGTGACGAAAGATGCCACATATTTAGCAATTTCACGAGGGAACGAAAACCCAACTTTTTCTTGGCATAGAAGAATTTTTGTAGTGAGCAAGATGTTCGGTTGTAAAATCTTTTTATTCCGTTTTCTTTATCAGCTAGATATTATAAAATTATCAACAAAATATATACATTTGTATTTTAAGCGTCTTATTCACCCTTCCTTTCTCTACCGTACTGCAAACACTGTCAAACCCTATTTCCTTTTTCTTGCAGAAATAACGGGTATTTTCCGTCAGATCTATTTTTGAAACAAAACAGAAATTTTTCTTTAAATTTCCCTTCGCTGTTTATAAATTTAGGAAGCGGTGATCTATTTGAATTTTACGCTTAAACGTGTTTTATAGTTAAGTCTATAATACCTCAAAGTTTATAGTAGGTATATGGGTCGATCAACTTTTATTTGTACGACGGCAACATGACTCTGTCCCAGGCCTATTTTAAAATTTCTATGTAAAATATTTGTTACGAATGTGTATTTTCCATTAATATTGACATTAACAAACCTATT
>DWAJ01000638.1:0-29893 GCA_018238005.1 Eurema mandarina
CAATAAAATTTAAATTTAAAAGCAATTAAATAAAGAATATTGTATTTAATTTATTGTGATATTTTTACCTTAACTGTAGAGCACTAGTTTATCAATAGTAGATTGTAAAAATCTAGAAGTCCTGTCTGTAGTATAAGGACTAATGAATCTATTAAAGGTCAATGTTGCAAATAAAAAGCTAAGTGACATTGAGTAAGCACAGACCTCAGTTATCGGTCCATTACTCCTGGTTCGCCGGACAATCTCAGCTTATTGATTGCCCAAGATCGATGAACATCTTATTGAGATTAGTGCATTACGATCGTTATACTCCTTCGCTTAACTAATTACCACCTTCCATCACTTTCCATCACATGCTCTGCTAATTTGCCCCCTATGTTATAAAAAAACAAGTGATTTGGTCGTCACACAACTTTCGATTTTGAATCTTTAATCTAAATTTTATTAATTAACAAGCAAGTAAAGCCGTAAAAGTTGTTTTAAACATATAACACTGTAACAGTTTTGATACTATGTTCTTAAGCTTAAGCTTTTAAAGGCTCAATAGGCTGTATATTTTACTTAAAAGATAAAATCTCTATAATAAGTTATAGAAACTAACTAAATGTTAACTGGATATATTTCCCAATTAAAGCTTTAAATAATTTCCGCTGCAATGATTCTAATACATGCATAATATATCGTATAAATCCTCAACACGTCCCAAACGGCCATTAAAACACTAAATGTCGAATTGATTACACTAGCGTAATTATTGACGAACCTAGTAATGGACAATTTAGTGAGCTATCACGATTCTAATGGGCTTATATTAGTGACTTCATTATCAATAACACATGTGCAATAGCAATCACTTATGCTTGAATGTTCTATTTGATGTGTTTTTTATGTGTTTGCGGACATCAGAACGGGAGTTTAGTCTAATATAATTTGCCCATAGAGATTGGAGCGAAAGAGTCTTTCATATAAACGGTCTAATGAAATATACAGACGTACATTGAAAAAATAATTAATAAGGGGATTGTAAATTTTAGAGAAAATATTTAATATCAAAGCCACAACTAGATATTAATCGTTATAGGTTTTAAAACACATAACAGCTTAAGACTATCTGAAAGTCATAAAGGTTTCCTAATGTACGTAATATAGTTTAGGTTTTTATTTAGCGTTTTTTGTTTTTTTTAGTCATAGGAATTTAACAGACAGAAATAGACTTTTGTTAACAGAATTCGAATAATATTGAAAAAAACGCATGAACTCGAACGTGATAAACGTTTAGTGGGATCGCTAAAAGCCTGTAGTCCTTTTAATAGGGACGCATCCTGTAACAAATTGAAAGGGAAATGTGCTGTACTTAATCATTGAGCCCAAGATGAATTCGATTAGATAGCTTGTGGAGAACGGTAGCTGTAAGTTCCAAATACTTATTGAAGCTTGTGAAGTTTAATTAAATGGGTAGTAGTATAAATACTACTAAAACTCAATAAATAAAACTAAGCTCTATCAACTCAGTAAGGTTTCAAATCCGCTCTCGACATAGATTTTTAGTCGGTTTAAGATAAGTCCTATATGTAATATCCTACAGTTGTAAGGTCTACCCAAAACTGAATATGTATGATGATTTAAAATATTTTTAAGGTATTACCAAGCTCTTTTTCATAATCATTAGAATTCAATTTCGTTACGCTTTGAAATAGCTGCTTAGAATTTAAAAAAAGGGTAAAAAGTTATATTGGAAATATAAATTTAATTACTTTTTTAAAAGTGTAACGATCCGTCTAAACCTTTCCAATTAATTCATTGCTTTTAAAAATATTTTAAACAGCAAAACCTGTAAAATACCGATTTTCATGTAAATTTAATTAACGTAAAAGTAATTAGTGAGTGATTAGCTAGAAACTCACTGATATTTTATGCAGAGCTAAAGTTTTCGCTGGAAAGTTAATAAAACCTAACTCGTCCTCTACGATGAATTGCTTATATTAAATTGTTGCAGTATTATTATTTTTGTAAATATTCTTTGAATCTCAATCGGTCTCGTTATAAAATAATCGAGTTTTATAAACAATAAAAAATATAACTTAACATTCGGTACAATATATTTAATTATATTTCTATTTGAAATGTATTAAGCAAATTCTTTAATTTGTTTCAGATATACTCAAGAAAATTAGTTAAGAAGAATCTAAAGCGCTCAATATGAAGATATCATCTTGATGCATCCGTTACAAATATTTATGTCCAGAAAACAGTATGAAATTCTTCTATTTGGTTAATTCAAATAGGAAGCAATTAAGCAGATTAGTCGCAAAACCATGCGAGTTAGAACAACGAACCCAAACGATTTATGATGCCAAGTTAACTAATCTATAAATTATGCAGACCGAATGGGGTACCAACGAATCCATGTACAATGAAAGTTACAGTAATTTCAGCGATATCTACGAAAATGAGAACATTACTTCACCGCCCGACCCTATCGAAGACAAAGCCATTCAAGCCGCTTTTTGCACTGCTTACACAATCATTTTCACCGTCGGCATCTTCGGGAATGCCCTCGTTTGCTACGCTGTAATTAGGAACCGAGCGATGCAAACTGTTACCAACTTATTCATAACTAATTTAGCATTATCTGACATATTATTATGTGTTTTTGCCGTTCCGTTTACTCCACTATACACATTTCTCGGAAGATGGGTTTTCGGCGGTCCACTATGCCACATCATGCCATACGCTCAAGGCTGTAGTGTTTACATATCCACTTTAACTCTCACTTCAATAGCCATCGATAGGTTCTTTGTAATAATCTACCCCTTCAAACCCCGCATGAAGATCACGACATGCATTGGCCTCATAATTTTTATTTGGGTCTTCGCTTTAACCGTTACCTTTCCTTATGGATATTATATGACTCTCCAAGACATTTTCTGCGAAGAGAAATGGCCGTCGGATCAAATCCGTAAAGCCTTTGGAGCGGTTACGACTATCATGCAATTCGTACTTCCTTTTATAGTAATGGCTTTCTGCTATACAAGCGTTAGTATTAAATTGAATGATAGATTGAAATCAAGGCCAGGCAGCAAAAATAGTAAAAAAGAAGACGCCGAAAGAGAAAGAAAAAGAAGAACGAACAGAATGCTCATTGCGATGGTTGCTATTTTTGGCCTTTCGTGGCTGCCGCTGAATTTAATTAATATTAGTAGTGATTTCTATTCTTTCGCTGAAGATTGGAGATATTATATGGTACTCTTTTTTATTGCGCATTTCATAGCCATGTCTTCCACGTGTTACAATCCATTTCTATACGCCTGGTTGAACGAAAATTTTAGAAAGGAATTCAAGCAAATTCTACCCTGTTTAGGTGCATTGGTAACGAAGAAATCGAAAAGAAATTTTAATCAATCTGAGAGGACAGGAATGTACCGATCGGAAAAAACTTGCAACGGAAATGAAACGGTTCAGGAGTCCCTCTTGACTTCAACTATAAATAAGATGCCTTCAGTTAGATATAAGATAGAATTAAACGATACGGTTAAAGTTTACGAAGATGAAGTGGACAATGTAAGTCCCGATGAGAAGCCAGAGGACAATCCGAGTCCGAATGAAGACTGCGTTAAAATGTATATGTTTGTAGATAAAACTATAGTTACGTCGGATAAAGAGCCGATAGTATCTGCGCTGTAAATATTGGTAAGCTGTTTTCCTACAAAACTTTTACTTAATTATAAAAATTCTTTTGTATTTTTTCTCAGATAGTTTATATATTTTAACAATTCAAAATAGAAACTGATTCACTTTAAAACAATTTATAATAAATCAACTCAACAGCTAAAAATAAACTTGGAAGATGTAGATAGCTACCAATAAAATATAAAATATTGTTCTATTCCTCAGATTAAAGTTTAAAATTAAGTAGGTATATTAAACACAGACGTATTTTTCTATTTTACGCGCTCTTATAAATGATTTTAAGAAAGAAAAATTAAACTATATTTAACGACGCGATAAGGAATTTTTCCTTGGAATTCTTAACGTCAGTAAGATTGTAACTCTCAGCGAACGATATTTATTTTCCAGTCAATATTTTACTTTGAAAGAAAAATTTACCGCAAGAATTTCAAATAGCTGGGAAGCTTAGGTTCATTCTATGTAAAGTATTTTATTGATTTATCCCTTAGGTAGTCAATTCGTTTATATTTTGACAAGAAACCAGTAAATTTATGTAATTAGGTTAGTTTGTTAAATAGTAGGCCCTACAGCGCACGGCACAATTGCAGACTATTGGTACGGAATTGACTAGAGTCAACATACCAAAAATTCCAACATTCCAAAACACAAATCCATAAAACCGTATTAACCTCATGACTCATTTAAACATTTCAACAGGTTTTGCGATGTTTATCCAACATAAAATCCACGTTTAAGTGCTACCAAATTTTGCAATAAAAATTCGGCCATAAATCTAAATGATATAGGCCACTATTAGGCAAATCGGTAAAATAACAGGCAAGGAACTCATATCTTTCGCCAACAATAGCATATTTACGATAATGATCTTTTGCTTCTTATTATTCTGGCAAGTTTTTATTACAATCGTTGTTTTGGATAAGCCTATATTTATTTTTCAAAGAAGATCAATGAACTGTTTCTTGTAGTACATCCTTTCTTTAATATGAATCGTTAAAAGTAAAGGTAATAAACATTCAAGGAACTTAAAATAAAATATGTTATCTTATTATACTTTGTCCTGCTTATCGGATGTGTATAAGATCGATCAATTTGTCTTATACTTTTCAATTTAATTTCTTGGAATTTTAGTTTAGTTTTTTAAATAAGGCCTAATTTTAATAAAATTGTGTATTTACTATAATAAGGCATTTTTTTCTGTTACCTCTACGTGGTCTAACTCACAGAGGCCCTGTACATATTATTAAGGACAGAAATCATAATAATAAAAACACATAATTTGTACGTTAAATAAGAAAAGAAAACTGCAAAGAATTTCGGCTATTTCAAGAAAAATGACAGCGAAAAACAAATCAAAATACATATTAATAAGATGCGTTATTTCATACCGATTCAGCCACGACGCAGTATTTCAAACACTACGAAGCTAATCTATATTCAGAAAAATATTGCGACACGTGGAATCGAGGGATGCTTCTGACAGCGGACGATTGCCATTAAAATATTTATTCATTTTGCTTTTGATGAAATTGTGCTTACCTTGCCATAAATCTGCTCTCCTGTTTTTCTTATCTTGCAATTATTGACTAGACGTGCTGATATATATTACAAACTTTGTGCACAATCGATCACAATATGTAAAGAAAAATCATTCTAAAATTGCGTATTCTAGTTGATAGGAAAAACCATAAAATAGAATGATGTTTACAAGAAAGATGTTGTTCTAATTAGATGAAATTTACGACGAGAAAATGTATTCAAAATTAGTTCTGAAAATGGGACTTAATTACGCAACCGTGTTTACTAATAACAGAGTAAAGTTCCACTCTATATAAAGGAACTATAATTTAATATTAGAATATTAGTTTCTTATAAATAAATTATTCCTAATATTTTTACAATATTGACTATTTGAGTCAAGCTGTCGTAATGGTTATATAAATATATAATAATGTTGTTTGACTAGACACTTTCATTTCGTTGTCATATCGTTGTTTATAATATGTGGGCACAGATAAGATTAAGAACCGTTAAAATCATAAGATCAGACAGATGTATCTCACCTCGTCATAATATCTGATTATTGATTTATCTATTAAAATCAAAGAACTTTAGTTTATTACTCTAGTCGTAGTGCATATTTTAATCAGTTTTGTATATCGTTTAAATGGATATTTGATCTACCACCCATTTTGTGGATACTAAGTAAATAATAATATAATAATCTACATTATATCTTATAATATATTAATAGATTCGAAAGTGTCGAGAAAAGTAATTCGCCATCATTAAGAATAGTGGTCATAAATTAAAGCAGCAATATTTTGACTCCGCGTGGCATAATTATAATAAAAGAAGACATCTACGTCCGGTTTATTTTCGTGTTTTTATTTCTATACCTATTGAAACATCTTATGAAAATAAAAATTTTAGACAGTCCGATAAAAGTAAATAATGAATATTTATTTGTATAGTATACTTGTTGCAAAATTTCCGTTCGCAGTTGTTCTTAGAGTCATGCGTTATTTTTTATCTAGTTGTTTATAGTGGAATATACAATGAACACAGTTACGTAACTGGCAGACATATCGAAATACGATTGTTTCATAAAATCATTCTACGGTACAAACATAACATTTTATATTACCCCAATAATTTTCCAATATCGTTTAAGTGAATCATGTTTCTTTCAAAAATAGACTGAAGGAATGTTTACTACAGAGACTATATTTATATGTACTACTGAGATATAAAATCTACGCAGAAAAATATAAACTTAAAATGTCTGTTCCTTGTATTGCGAAGAACAGATATGAAAAGAAATAGAATTATAGAACTTTTGGTGCAAGACTTTGTAATATTACTTGTAAACGTTAAATGTAACTTATACATGTATATATGTACTAATACTTAATTATTATTATTATTATTATTATTTATATAGTTCGACTACAGTAGTCTAATACGTGATAACTAATATAAAATATTCTTGTTTCAGGTATGCGTGCGCTTTCATAGAGAATATCTTCTGTAGAATAAAATGAAATAAATTGGATTCATAAATATAAATAGAAAAAAAGCTTTAAGCTTGTAGTTTTTATTAAATGTTGTAGCCATGTGAATATTAGTGTATAATAGTAGATATATTATAAATTGTGTTATAAAATAGTAAAGTATAATATATTGTAATAGGCATATTTATATTGTTATAAAGAAAGGAATTAACATCAATAATGTTCGTTGGAACGTGAGCCCATTGATGTAAATGCTTTTCTTGTAGTAATGTTAGGTAATTAATTGAACTGTATGTATTTTTGTAAATGTATAATATTAGTGAAATATTGTCAATGGAGTTAATATGTGCAATTGATGTTCCAAATAAAAACGTAACTAATTGTATGTGTTGTTTCATTATTCTCTATTCACTTATTGGTTAAAGCTTAAATTAGCTCAAATTGGGATGTTCCATGGAAAATTTTCCTAGCTCAACGCTCAAATTACATTTTTATAAATGCTAAATTAAGAAATATGTGAGAGAAGTCAAGTCAAACACATTTATTCAACTCTCCTATATATAGTAATACCTTAAATCGTCATAGTATTACAAAAGAATTATGTACCAACTATTATTGGTTCAGACAAACTAGCATTTGTTTCTGAGACTTTTGGTACTTCAAGAAACGAGCGTACAACATTCTGAAAGGTTAATAATACACGTGTTTCCAGACGCCTATAACTACTTTCTACGAGCATCACCTGCTGTTTATTACATAAAAATATTTTTGAGATATAATAAGAAAGTATGTGATAAACTTACGAAAATTATGTACACAGTACACTATGTAATATGATTTAACCCTCGACGTAGGTAAAGATAAAAATATATTTATCACCTCTATAAATAGGATTTAAAGCATACATTTTATATTCGACCTCTGCACACATATACATATATACAGTTATAGTTTTATACTGCAACCCTATAAAGCCATAAACCCTAAGTATGAGCTATAAAACGCTGGTTAAACATGTTAAACTGCTCACTTAAATGGAGGCTAGCCACAAGCCAGTGTATTTACGTAAGTGCATTCTAGACCATACAACAAGATGTCACTCTGAGATAATTCTCTTTTTAAGTGCATTTTAAAAGTCTAGGAATAAGGTAATAAAATTCAGTGCGACGCGCTGCTGCAGTAAGCTTTAACTGCAGTTGATATCATGAAGATATGTTTTAAAAGTATCCTATGATTATTCGTTAAGAATTTATGTTGACCACAATTGTATGTTCTCTTTATCTTTATCATTATAGGAGACATAAAATTATGTATACAGTTCACTAGTATGCACTCTTTGTATCTTTTCTTTTGTTGTATTAACAAAAAAGTTCTTTATATGTATAAATACATGTAATATGTTTTGTAATTAAGATAAAGGGCCGAAGGGAAATGATTCGAGATGATGTTTAAAATCAGTAAACAAATAATTATAGACTCTTTTGAAATACACTTTACCAAAGTTTGACTATATTTTTTTGTAAAGCCAGACAGAAGAAAGATCTCTTAAAGACTGGGTTCATGAATATTTTTATACCTACTCTTTTAAAACCGCTTACATTGTATCAGTATAGTTTCGTAGTAAAAGGCGGACGGAAAAATTCGTGTATAATAAACTATTAATAGAAATACTGGCCTTTTCCTCAAGCAAGTTTATATCAAGAGGATCTGGAAATAACGTAAGCTGACATTTCGCTAAGTGTATGACAAGCAAAAACACACATATAGATAAAAGTTCAGTATGCAGTCAAGTATTGTTTAGTTTATCCCTCTCGAGTCATTTCACTGTCTGCTCGTAACGGTCAAAAGCGGTCGACCGTAAATTGTTAGCTTGTAGGACCTTTCAAATACTTACTGAAGTACAAACCTTGATTGGGTCGCTAATAATAGGCCTTTGACAGACTTGATTAATTCTCTATTGATTAAATTTAATTAATAATATTTGGCGTAGGTTACCATCCTTTTAATAAGGGTGAGCCGCTGAAGTAATAAATGTGTATTTTATTAAGTATATAGAGTAATCACATTTATGTATGAAGGATATTAGAGTAATGTCAATGTTTGAAACTTCAGAGAATAGAACAAATTCTTAACTGCCCAGTTAAGTTATATAAAGTCAACTTGGGAGTTATGAACACGACATGAACTTTAGTACCTTTAAGTTATGGATATCCTAATCTCTTCGCAAACTAAATTTACGAACATCTGTTTCTTTCGAACTAATTGAATTTGAAATTTTATTTTTAATAATATCGGATCACCCACGTATATTTCTATGAAAATTAAAGGAAAGTTTTTATTTTTCATTTTGTACAGCATTTTTGTAAGAGCAAAGAAACTGCTAGGATAACTAAAATCAATTATTAAACTTAGTTAATATTGAACAGAAAAGCGGTGACAAAACCTAAGCGGATCTGTGGCAGTTCTTCCGTTACGTGTGTGGAAATGTTGCAGTGCCTTATAGAGGTTGCCTTTCTTTAACATGAAGTGCCATGTTAAAATACTTACAATTCTCAATTTTGAATACTGTCGCAGCTGTATAAATTCCTTTTATTTAACATGAATAAATAATATCCATTAAAACGTTTGAATTGACATAAATTATGTATTTAATTGTCTCAAAATCTCAAGTCACCAAGAATACAGGTGAGCGTCTTGGTTTCCTTGCAAATGATCCCGAAACGGTTAATTTTGGATAGCTCTTAATTAATTAAGACTGACATTTAGGCCGAAGTCATTAGTCTAATAACGTTGACTAATTACCGTCGTGATTGCAACAATTAGTTTACTGCCTTATATACCAGGGACATTTTTAACAGCCCCCCATTTTAAGAGAAATTGGACATTATTTATAGGGGTTGGCATTGGATCATTTATTTTCGTCTTATTTAAATTTAAAGGTTTATTTTAGGTTTCGAGGTATATGAATCAAGAAGAATCTAACTGACAAAATGTTTTTTTTTCGTGTCCGTATGGATGAATTAAGATAAATTTGTGTTTTATGTTTTAAACATAAGTCTATACACAAACAAATGAGGGCTATAGTTTATTATCGTATATCCATTGATTTCTATATTCCATATCTATAAACATAAAACGAGAAGACTTATTTCGTTTTACTTATTTCCGTACAGATAAAATATAGGTTTCTTTGTCTAATTATGATAGCTACATTCATATAATCACTATTGGTTTTTTCACCTTTCGGTAATTTACAACCCTCGTAATAGGTGTGCAAGATCGTGGAGCGCGACTAGTAATAATATTATCATTAATACAATTTTCATTATAACATTTTCATCATTACAATATAATATTTTTTATTCACGACAAATAATTATGCATTATCAAAATACTCCATTTATTTCGGAAGTGTATGCAAAATTCCTAAAGTACTTTTTTACGAGTCAATTCGGTGTAATACGAATATTTCACATATTGTTGGCGTGTGATTAAGATCTGTTATCATATTACGAAATTTGAATATCGATAAACATATTTTATAGAAATGTTAAAACTCAAAATTACAAGTATTTGTGCACGATAAAGTCAGTTTTAAGTCATTTCACATCAAACGTTATTTCAATTCTTAGTATTAATTGAAATCTTATTCTAAACGTACTTGCACTATTGTTTCAATAAATACTATTAAAGGTGTTCATAACATTTGTAATGAAATGTTTTTCTACTTGAAAGCATTAAGTAGACTTTATTTAACTTGTAATGTGTGTTAGGAAGTGTGTCTAGGTTAAATCTTGCAATCTAAAATGACCTACTTTCCAGTGTCCGATGGGACTGAAATGAAAGAGACAGATAGATATATAATACATGACTAAACAAAAGTTCAAGCTTATTTTTTTATTTTATCTTAAGAATTTATTGTCTTATGACAATATTAAATTTCTGCTATATTAGTAAAATATTCGATATTATTTCTAGACGAATTCTATACGAAGACTAGCCTCCATTATTCGAATTCGTGATTAAAAAGCACTTTTCTATAACAATTTTCATTTGAAAGTAAGAATTGGACGCAAAGCACAGCTGTAGCTTCTGTCACAGAATATCTCGCTTGTATTCATTGTGAAGAAATATTACAAAGCATGTCCCTCGAATACGTAATTACGTGTATAAGGAAAGGTCTATTTAAAATTTTTACCCCGAAAAGTCCTGCAAATTTAATGTTTAAATTGTTTCTGGCCCATATAATTAAGCCGGTATATTTGAAGGATCAAATTATCTTTTTAATTATAACTAAGTTTAATTAGTTGTTAGAACGGGTAATTTACATATAAGTATAATTAACAATACGTACGTATTAAAGTAAGTAATTATATTTTCATTAGACACGCTTATAACGATTATATTAAATTTAACAATATCGGATTTATTCCATCACTAATAACTTGAGGAAGACTTAACTAATTTTAATGAAGACTCAAATGTAACGAGTATTTTTTACTTAAATGATTTACTTAAATGTAATATTTTACTTAAATGATTGGACAATATTAAGCCGCTACAAGTTTCATTTAGTTAGAGGTAGTAGTTATAATTAGAAGATTAGAACTTTATAATTGAACTAAAATTGCGTTCATAATTTTAATAAAATATTTTGCAAAGGGCTTATATAAAAAGTCGTATTAGTAATTTCTCTAATAAAATCTATCTTACTATATAGCACACTATATGATAGATGCAAACATAAAAAACAACCTCGCTATTTAATGGACATACATATTAATTGAATTTAGAATCCGTTAATATTATTTCAATACAATTTCATGAGAATTCGACTAAGATCAAAGTAAACATAAAGCATTCATATTGCGTTCGGTTTAGCAAGCGTCGTCAAACGTGCTGTATTTGAACGACAGGTTTTAGCTTCGCTGCTGGGATAGCCAGTATTTACTGATGATATCGAGTTGTTGAATGCGATATCAGTGTAAATGCTTTGAATAAACACAGAACGCGAAACCACGTCAGGAATAACAGTTCTCCAATGGACGAGTTACCGAAATCCGTTTTCAAATCTTAGTGCTATTTGTTATTCGATGTAGTCTATTTAGAACGTTTTTCTAAATTTATGTATTGTTTTTGTAGTTTTATGTATTTCTCTCTTTTTGCTGCTGGACTACAGGTCACGTCATGTTACCTGCGGCCGAAGATGTAGCGTACTCGCATAGAAAAACCATTTAACTTTTTCCTGGACGGAACGCAAATTATAGCACTCAGGAAGAACCACAAAAGGAGCCCGCGCCTCATGTTTTTATGATAAAAGTAGAGGTCATAGCCGTTTTTTGGTGAAGGGGTAATGTGGTTATTAAAAAAACTTCTACGAGTATTAGACTCATTTAATCGCCAAAAAGAATGACATGCTAATGAAACATACTAAGGACACATTAAGCCAAAGTGTTCACTTAACTTTGTTTGTATTATAAATTTCTTAGAGTACTAATAAGGCAAGATTAGAGACACCTCGCCAGCTCATTACCTTAATGTTGTAAACAAAGCAGTTTTAATAGCCTTAGTATATTTATAGAGTATACGATTACCTTATAATACACTCCGGGGACAAATTTTGGTCGTAAGTGGCTAATTAGCCAGCTTTGATTACGCAGGTCAAGCAATAATGATATCATTAACTATAAATAGATTTTATGTTCGTAAATCGATTTAACTTAAGTTATGATATACATATTCTAGTATAGTCTTCTGAATAATAATAAAGAAACGGTTTTGAAATGCATTTCTTGTTGTCTGTCCGTAACCTCTCTAATTGCATTAGTCGTAAAAATACACAATATGTAATAAAAGTATTCAATTTCAGCTTTACTGAAATAGTGATATTCGCAATTGAATAAAATTTAAATACTCAAGTGGAAAACCCATTTTCAGCTCGCTTCCATATTGCAACACCGCAACAAAAATATCTAGAATCAACTCCGTTTTATTTTTGTTTGTTATCAAAACATTTGTTACTGAATTCTTCTTTTAAGCCCGTAAAAGCTCTGAAAATACGTCGTAACATTTGTTACTTTAAAATTGCTATTACATTGTTAAAACAATAAATATTATGTCTCGCGAGATTTTCAACTTAGATCGAAGGATCGTTAAAGTATCTTTGCAGGACATATTCATTCATAATCGTATAATTAAGAAATCTCATTCAATATATTTAAATTTACTGAAAAATATTTAGCAGTTTAATTGTTATTGTTTACTTTTTTTATTATGATATTGCTAAATAAATTTGCTACCTTTCAAATTCTTTGAATAAAATACGCAACTTCTCATACTTTGTCATTTGTATCCAATTTAAATAAACACAGCACTATGTTAATACAAAATTAGACCAAACTCGGCGTTACAGCTTCCACTCAATCAATTAAGCTATCACACGTAAGATTATAATATACAACACATCTACTAAACATGTTCTGTGATCACGTTATTATAAACCCTGAACAGACGTAGCTTAATGAAACGTCGTCATTTAATACCATCGAGATATCGACGCGTTACGCTCACACCGTTATATAATCATTTCAACCCGTTAAAATGATTAATATTAAATTGTTGATGTAGCGTCCCTCATTATTCTGAGCTGTAACTCAAATAAAACAGCAATTAATTCGAGCCGTGACACCCGTCCCCGTGCAATCGTGATTTTATGAGCAGTTTCATTGTTATTTTATTATAATATTGCTTTATTAAATTTCCTCTTGGAAATTTTAAAGCTAAGTTGCGCTCACGTTTGCAAGTTACGTTCCTCTATAATTTCTCATTATTTTTTTTTTTTTGTTATTAAATAAATCGAAGGATTTCATATGCTGGTTTGACAAATAAAGTGTGGTTGATTTTTTATATTATCAAATAGAAATTTAAAAAGAACTACAAAACCTAACTAATATTTGATGTTCTTAATTTCCAATAGAAGTTTGACCGCTGTATTTGCCGATGTATATCAATGTTTTTTTCCAGTAGGAAATCCTCTTGAAAAAAAACCTTGGGGGAAGTGGACGGGGTTTGTCGGGCTCGTTCGTGACGTCTGGCCACTACCGACTAAAACCCCCCGGATGTTCCTTCACACACCTTGAGATCGGTTCAAAGGCACGCCGAATCAATCATGAATGAACCCGTCTTGCCGACTACAAACGCTAAAGAGGCTAACGTGTGTAAGCTAAATTAATAAAATGTCATCCAAGATGTCACTTTATCGCTTCCCGGAAAAAAATCTAAAATATATAATAAATAAATTTCCTGATAAAAAGGCAACAAAAGTGTATATTTAATTTGTACAATTTTAATTGACATACACATATAATTTGATGCAAGCTTGTTTGTTTCCTTCGTGAGAAATATTTACTTTTTTTATTTTGGCCCCAAACTTATTTTATGATACATGTGTGGTGTTATTCAACCTTCTTTGTCGTTTGCTTAATCCATATAATTTAGATGAGATATATTTTGACATTGTCACATTTATTCAGACTGTAAATTTTAATAGAATAAAGCCAATATATTTTGGTTTTTCGTTTCATTTATTATGACAATTTATTCTATTAATAAAAACACAGTAATATGGCTTCTTTAACGCTATTACTAAGGCCCGACAAGTTTGAAACGGATCCGGGTACTCCCGCTGCAGATTTAAAATATCGTCATTGGAAAGAAACGTTCGAGAACTATCTTGCTGTTGCAATTGAAGATGTTAAGGTATCCGATAGCACTAAACTAAAAATATTGTGTAATAATATATCTTCCAATGTATACGCATTCTTACGGGATATTAAAGACTACGCTAAAGCAATAAGAACGCTAGATGAAATTTACCTGAAACCTAAAAATGAGATTCATGCTAGATTCATATTGACTTCCACAAAGCAGAAACCCGAAGAGAGCGTGGGAGATTTTTTACGAAATTTACAACAAATATCTTTCAATTGCAATTTTAAATCTGTCACTGCTCATGAATACAGAAACGAATATGTGCGGGATGCTTTCATAGCTGGTATACATTCTCAAAAAATTCGACAAAGATTGCTGGAAAATCTAGAAATTAGTTTAGAAGAAGCTTATAATCAGGCAATATCTCTTGAAATGGCAGAAAAGAATTCGGATGATTTCAAACGCTACTCCTCGAATTCTACTATGAACCTTAATCAAGTAGACAATATCAACTTACGATCCAATAGTCCAAATCTAGCTGCAACATCTTCACGTAAACGCTGTTTTTTCTGTGGAAATAATGTTCACCAAAGAATTAAATGTCCAGCTTTTCGGGCTACTTGCCAAATATGTGGAAAGAAAGGACATTTTGCGAAAGTTTGCAGAAGCGGCTATTTATCAAATAACGCCATAGTAGATTCAAATGATGAAAAACTCTCGGCAGTGTTAGCAGCATCGCCATCTAGTCTACGAAAAAGTACTGTATCTATTACTGTTAACAACTATAACGCTAATGCTTTGATTGATAGCGGAAGTTCAACGAGTTTTATAAACAAAAACTTTGCTCAATTATTACGTCTGAAACGCTATCCCTGGAAAGAAACGGTAATTTTAGCTTCAAAGAAAAAATGTTCTCGTGTGGATGGATTTTGCACTGCAACAATAAAATTAAATGAACACATTTACCAACAAAAGTCTTTATATATTTTAGAAGACTTTTACACTGATGTCATTATCGGACATGATATATTACAGGACCATTCGTCTGTAGAGATAGAGTTTGGTGGTCCAGCTAAAGCTTTAAAAATTTGTAACGTTATGGCAGCCGCAGTGCCCTCATCGAACGAAAAACCTGTTGCTAATAAACCAACAAGTTATTCAGAAGCAAACAAACAATTCGAAAAGGTTGTAACGAAATATAATCTTACACTAAATGAAGACAAATGTCATGAAATCACAAATAACACGGTTAGACCAGACGACGAACGTCTTCGTCCATTAATGAACTTGAAAACATGAATGAACCGATTCCAAACGATTCTCAATCTTTGAAACGAGCTCTGGACATGTTTGCTCAGTATTCTAAACGGATCAAAAATTTCTCGGAAAAGATTAACCCTTTGACAGCAATCTCCGAGTTCCCTTTGAGGGAATCTGCTATTAATTGCTTCCAGAAATTAAAGTCGGATATAGCGATATCTGCTTTAACTGTCATTGATCCGAATAAATCGGACTGTCGTATATGCACTGAGGTCAAACCTGGATTTGTTAAAAATAAGCAAGGCACTATTAAAGCCACTGCACCATTCGAACGATTATTTAAACGTCCTCGTAGAACAGTAGATGGAGAAACAGTATTATTGCGAAACAATCACAGACAAACAAATAACGTTTCGGAGGTGGAAGAAGTGGAACTTATAGAAGCTAACCATTTTTATTCTCATGTTAGGCTACCAGATGGGTGCGAAACTACTGTATTGAATCGACAACTTGCACCTCTTCCACAACTAAAAAATGATCCACTTCAATCTCGGGATTATTCAGAAGCTACAGGAGGAAATGAAATTTTAGGAATCGATGACCGCTACTTCGCTTCGACGTTCCTCGAGAGAAAGAAGAGCTCCAGTTTTTTAGAGAACACGAAAATCTAACGGACGGGTGAATGTGGTGTTATTCAACCTTCTTTGTCGTTTGCATATTCCATATAATTTAGATGAGATAAACGTTGACATTGTCACTTTAATTCATACTGTAATTTTAATAGAATAAAGCCAATATATTTTTGGTTTTTCGTTTCATTTATTATGACAACATGCCACGCTACGCCATTGCTTTTATTTATGTAATATAATGTATATTCTGGTTACTAAGATCTTTTTAAATAAATAATGCAAATAACAAAATACCATGATTAATTTTACTCTGTGTGTATTGTAGATAAGATTAGACCTAGGTTTAAGTCAATATTTCATATATTTTCTGCAATAGACTCGTATTTTTAATTTTAAATTATAAACATAGCGCTAATTAATGTGACTTTCAAACGGAACACACGTTTTAAAAATATATATTTTTCTACGTCTGTCGTATCTAATCCAATTTTCATATTCTTTCTTTGATGTGACGTTAATTAATGATCATGTTATATCTACCGAGATCCAGTGTGAAAAGAATTTTTAGATATAAATAAACGCTTTATTAAGAATATACTTTTTCAACTAATCTATAGATAATTTTATAAACATCTCGAGGTAGTTGTAAATTCTTAAAATAAATGATTCTTGCTTTAAATCACATACATACATACTCTTTTGTTAAGTGTCCTATTTATTATTTAACGAGCATTAATATTTAATATCCAATATCTAATAGTACTACGCTACAGACATGTAGAATATATTTTTTGCGAATTTATTTAAATTAAGCACCGAACGCGAATATCAAACGCAGGCGTGAGGCACTTGGCATCCGATGTCGTCATGTCAGCACAGATAAGGAAATTCACCAAAGACAATTTATACAGTTCCATAGATAATATAAGAAAATGAATGAAACAAATTGCCTTTCTTATATAAACTGGCAACCGCATGAGAATCGGCTGCGTAGTTGTAAAGATTTAAGCATACATAGGGATATAATAGGGACAGAGAAAGCGGCTTTTTTTTATACTATGAAGTGATTATAAGTGCCTTAATTTAAATTATGTCTCTTTATTTATGCGGTAATAGCTATCCATCTGCTACTGAAGCATATCTTGTATCTGCGATATACCATATTATATTGTAGGGGGCTGTAGCGTAGTGTTATTGATAACAAATGTATTATATATTCGAATTATTTATTTTAAAAGTTTATTTTCATACTTGACTCAATAATATAACCAAAAAAAGTTTCACAACTGTACTAATTCTCAGATATCACTAAAGCAATTAAATTGTAACAAAATATCTGACAAACTATTTATACAGATACCAATGTTTTGATTACATATTTTCGCTAAGAAAATTCTAAATTAAAATAATTTATTCATAGCGTTTAAGTCTCCAGCAAGTTAATGATCAAATTTAATTATTCCTGTATTAATTGCATCTGCTCTTGTCGTTAAAACCACTAGGAAGATCTCTCGCACCTTGTCGTACTAAGAACGGAAGGGTTCGATCAAGGCTTTTTTATTAAGCCTTAAGGGTCTAGTTATACTGGTCGTTATGAAATTTGCATGACGTGATTGCAGGTTGATTTAATTTATTGGTCACGATGGAGATTTTCAATTTAGCTGATATTTAACGCGATTAGCGCTTGTATAAAAGGAATTTATGCATTGAATTTATAAAAGTAGAGATTGCTTGACAGGATGGAGTTTATTTTTAAAATGTCTTAGAGAAAATGTTCCTTTATCTTTTTAATACGTCAGCGTTACGTGAACGTGAATACGTTAATTCATTTTTTTTCAAAAATATTAAATATGCCTTTTATAATACTATTATTAATGAAGAAATTGTAATAAACATCAAAAAATAAATGAAAATATATCAACGATGAACTCCATTTGATCAATCAAGTATGAATTACGCAATACTTTGAAAGTATGCGAAGTATTGGGTTAAGATGTACGGTTGATATAATCCGCTCTCTTAAGAAGCTTAGGTACGACTGTACGAGCCAATTTTGCCGTCAAATATCTTCGATATTGTACACTGTAATTGAAGTTGAAATTAATAATCAGAGCTGAAATGAGGTCTATATCATGTAACATATAGGATGTTGTTATTATGTGTATGTGGGTATGTGTGAGTTTTATTATATGTTATTCAATAATTTTAAAACCAAATTCAATAGTTTTAAAATTTGGGTTTAAAGTACTTTTAAAAAATGTTGTCTACTTATCAGATAAATATTGCAAGATCGTGAGGTTTAAAGGCAATTCTTTTTAAAGTACTGTATCGATTTTAAAATATATTTACCTACATATGCTGTTAACTAAAAGTATCGAAGAAGTACGGGTTACATATAATATTGCACGGTTAAATTTTAAATATCTTTTTATTAAATTTTGATTGAATTGAATTTAAAATGATTTGTATGGTACTGTCTCACTGGTCACCTTGTGGGGGACCTCAATTAGGGCAAATCAAACGGAGCCAGCCACACCTCAGTATACACTACACTGGCTACAATCACAGTGGTAAGCGGTCGCCGATATTCATCAAAGATGGTTACTGGAACTCGAACTGTCAGTGTTCCTATGGAATTGGTCTATTTCGACCACTATGTTGATTGACAAAATATTGTTTACTGACGGAATTCTGATATTATGTAGGCACCTCTACTTAGAAAGATACTCAAAATGAGGAGCGTGGCGAATGCGTTGCTCGTCTTTACTCAAAACATTTAATCAACATATATTTTTGGCCTGATAATACGATAGGAAAAATTATTAATATATTAATGAATCTTATGCTATTTTAATATTTAAGTTAAATTATAAATATTAAATCATTTGGAGACTTAATGCTTGATTAACTATCATCCTCGCTATGTTAAAGCTTTATAAAAAAGCCTCAAAGGACTCTAGCTTCAAACTATTTCATATTACAAAATCGTTGCCGATAAGCTTTAGGGATACCAATACAGAACTTTTATTGAGGCTGAACTGAAGCATCGTGGTTCAAACTTTTTAAACCTTTTTAAACGTTGTACTCAATACAATGTAGCTGCGAAATAAAGTATCTAAACATGTTTTATTCCATAACGAAAATAAACCATATTAAAATTTTATTTGGTGGTACATTATTCTTTGTGATTTGACAATTACTCGTATTACTTGAATACAGACTATAACGTTAAGTAAAATTACCTATTTCACTCCATATATGGATCTATCATTTACAAAAATAAATATTTATCCCGACTTCTAGTTTCAACGGTGAACGTATCAAAGCAAAAAAAACAAACATTCAGCTCTTAATATTAGTGAAATCAAAAACCCTTCTCAGTTTTACTACCACCATTTACCATCAATCTCGTTTATAATAGTTCTTAAATCCAAAATTGCAATATATAAAAGACTTCAATAAATATCAATTTTATGGATTTAAATCAAACCCATTTTATTGCCCGGGATAAGTTTTATTATCCACCTTAATATACCGGATTTATTACACGCGGAACTATTAAGAGTATTCCTATTTTTATCAAACGTGTGCACGATATTTCGTTATGATTTCTTTCGACAAAACAAGCCACACAGCAAAACATCTTAGCTTTGCAATTGTTTAGTTACTGATCTTTCACCTGCTCATTCTCGTCGTAACAAAACAAATAAAATGTTGTGTTAATTTAAGTTCAAAAAACCGCCATCTCCCATGAATGGAACATTAGCATAATAATTTGGGTGTTGCTTGTAATATCTGAATATCGTCCCGGTGTAGAGTTTCAATATAATTACCTTCATGACGCCACACTTTTTTCATGAGTGACTTGTCATTTTTCCATGTTTGTAACCTTACGACATATATCCTATATTCATAAATTGTTGAGTACTTTCTTGCGTGAAACGTTGTTTAAAACTTTCCTGAAAAAAGTTGTTAATGGATATCGAGTGGACTGACCACGAGTGCTGTAATATGTTTTTATTCATTTATTTTTCGCTTCATAGCTTTATTATGTTTATATTTTTGGATAAACATAGTTCAAAGCCTACTTATGATAGTCACGTAACTTAATCATGCGTCGTAATTTGTCAAGGAGGTTCGTGTGGTGGTGGTTCGCCTATGAAGGCGGAAAGTGCCTTCTGCCAATGACATATCCGATAAGATGCCACTACTTGACGCTGTTATCCTGTGTGAGTGTTACCATCATGGCTACACTACCTCCATCATCACTTAACAAGCTCCAAAAAAAATACTGTTTTTAAATGAAATTTTTATTTCAATTATTGAGACGCAAAGACAGCACTATGTTTATGATTGTTATCAAATAGTTTTATTACTGTTGCTCGACAACGAGCAATAACAGTTTTCATTAAGGTCGATATTGCAGCACCGAGCTTAAAATTGAAATAGTCGTAAACATACGCGCTCGCCACCGACGCCACAATACAGACTTGTATTGAAGTTCTGGATTTAATTATTTGTGGATTAGACCTTAATAAGTAGAAATTGTAGCTCCCTAAACGGTATACACTTTACCTGTATAGAGATTGTGTTTCTATTTATTATTCAATGTAACACTCATGCCTTTAATTTGCCTTGAATTAACATCGCAAAAACATATTTCAGCATTCGAAATAGCACCCTATAATGGTAGAGCTACACCGTTTAGTCAACATAGACTGGTCTCCCACACTTATATCATAGAAAATGACTTCAAATATAAAAATACAAAATTACGTATAATAGTACACCTATCAATATGACTTATTATATTATATTTATTATCAATATTGAGTTGTTTTTATTTTCCCTTTAAACATATTGCTGTTATCTTTGTATGTAAATTGTGTACCACGAGCTGACCATCGAGTTCGTCTTGGTCTGTAAGAGAAAATAAAAGAATTAATATATAAAATAAATGAATAAAAACTACAAATTCAATAGTAACAATGTAGCACACATCAGATGGGATAATAACTCACTCGAGTTTTACATTGTCAACGACGTTTATTATGATCATATCATTTATCAACTACATAATATACGGTTCAATTGTCCACGTTCTGCAAGTCATAAAACGAAACGATTTTAAATAAACACCAATAGTATCTCTTTTCAGTATCTTAATCATCTTAATGTGACAGCTGAAAACCAGCTATAAAAGTGAAAGTACTATTAGAAAAAAAAAATTATAATATGCGTATTTTCTGTGCACATTGCTGCTTTTCTATGTAAATATGATAGTTATATGTTTCTACTCAATATCTTCTTTTCTTTTTTTATTTAACTGTACCCGCACGAAGCATGGACGATACACAACTATGTTATTCATTGAGGCTGGACAGTAAGTAAACAGATGAAATTTTCAGTTCGCTGAGTCGAAAAGTTTCCTCATTGCATTACAGAACATTTTTCCAATTTAAAACATATAAAGAGTTCATCTGTGTATGAAATCAATGTACGTTTGATTTTTATAGAAGAAACTTATCTAGTTTGGTTCTTATATATACTATAAGTTGCTTGCTTATTAGTCATATATTTATCAAAAGATTCAATTAAAATCTAGAAGTCACCTGAACAGGAAGGAAATATATTTCTCAGAATTTTGCTGAAAAGAAGCAGTGCAGTTTCATTAGACAGCTTTATATCCCGCTGGGTACGTCTGAAAGATAAATTTATTGAAATTCTACCATATCATCCATCAGTCTGACTGATAGATACTCTAACGATAACAGTTGTTAGAATATGTATTTCTTGAAACTGTTAGTTACCATTATGCATCATGATTATTCAGCACAATTTTCACGGCTGTTTTTAATAATAATCTTTTTTATAAACCAATTTTGAAATAGTCCATATTTAGCATGATTAAGACCTTATTTCAAAAGTTAAGTTAAAAATTAATTTTGGACAACTAAATTTCGTTTGAAAATATCTTATTTAATAAAGTGGTCTTCTTTAATGTCCTTTAAAAACACTACATTAAATAATATTTAAAATAATTAAATAAGTTCTCTTCTCTTAGTTTACTGGTATTAACAATTAATTGTATATAGTTTATATTTGTTTGTATTATGACGATTAGATTCAGCCTAATCAATTTAAGTTTAACACAATTCGAGCTGAAATTCATTATTCATGTAACTAATTGAGTATTGTAATAATGGTCATCATAAGGTTACATTGTTGATTAATTAGATATTCCCTGCGTGTCTAATTAATAACATCACTGCTTAATTATTTGACATTACACATATTAGTTGCGTGCTAGATACATAAGTATCGCGGAAGAGAGCTCTCTGCTGGGATCATAAAAACTCATCATCTTGTTATTTTGACTTTGTAGATAAACTATAATGTTTAGACCAGGCCATACCATTTTATCCTAGAGTGTGCGTATTTATATTACGAACAACTATTTTCGCCTAGGCTGATGCCGGAAAACTGAAACGCAACTTAAATTTAAGTACAACTTAAACCGATCCGATTTCACAGTTCTCCATACAATTCTGTTAAAATTACGAGACTTAAGACGTGCATAACTTTAATTTGCGTATGAGTATTTGGCCGTAAGTATCCTATCGCGTATATAATAATAATATAATAATATATAAGACGGCCTACGCAAAACTAGTTTACCCTGATTATAATATACAAAATTGGGTTTAGTCGGTAATAGATATAAAAAATAAACAATTAATAATTTCGGAATACATGGCAATAACAAGCCAAATTCGTTAAGCCTTTACAGCATACATCTGCACATGTTATCTGGATTAAGGGCGATTTATTGAATAGCGCAGTTTTAAAGATATTCTCCCAATATTAACGCCACGCATTGAACACCGTTTTGCATATAACAATGTGTTAACAGATGATTTACGAACCCCATTTATCAGAGTATAATTTAACAACGTGAAATCTATGATAATGCGTATAAATAAAGCCACAATGATTTTAATTGATTGAAGTTTAGTGATTTGTTATACCTTACGTATATAAACAATCCGCATGACTTATTAATTAATAATATTACAGTAATTACAATTGCAAAGTAAACTGGTAAACGGTGATTGGTAATTAATCAATGAAAAGCCCAGAAAGACTAGTTTAAAACGATTATAATAATGTTTATTCCACTTGTTATAAAACCATTTACTTTTAATTATAGATATTATTTTAATATTGTATTATTGAAAACTATTTGCGACAACATAAACAGAGAAAATAAGTGGATAGTTAAGCTTAATAAACTTATCAGCCCAAGTCAAAGTTATTCTTGAATTAAGTTTGCTTCGCATTTAATTTATTCCAACCTCAAAAAGCATATTATGATAATCATATATCAATCAAAATACATTATTCTCTAACAGTGAAATTATATGTAGATTGTATGTATGTACAAAACAAAACATTGAAATGTAAAAACCTTATTCCAAACTTTAAATCAAATCGTTTATTCAACTCCATAAAGACAATACGTAAACGAAAAATAATAATTAATTTGCATTACTTTGCTGAGAAATAACACTTTTCGTGAATCCTCAAATTTCCTCATTCGAATATACTTTTAGAAGCACTTAACATAATTATTATTTTATATCTGACTTGGGAAAACGCGATCAATTTTTCCATCTTAAAAAAGTTACTTATAATACATCGCGACCGTAGACCATAATCAAGCCGATGTTAAAATTAAGATAGACGTTGTATAATAATAGTTCGTGTTAAATCTTCAATAGTTTCAATGCAGTCTGAATAGAAAAATAAATGAAAAGTTGTATCTATGAAGTGCGGAATTCCAGGATTTGAAAATTACTGCTTTAATATGGGATCTAAACAAAACACGTTCCAGTTTGTTTGTTAGTTTAAATAGAGCACAACGGCGAAGCACACTACGAGTAAAGGATGGACAGTTTCCTGGTCGGGAGAGTTACAGGTATCACGTAACTTTGTGAGTTGTGACAACGATAGTTTTTAACATTATTCTAGAAAGTATTATTATATGTATAAATACTTATGAAAATAAATAAGGAAAGAAAATCAAACTAAAATCTTTATAGAATATCTGGTTGTATTCAAGTATGAGTTTAAATAAATATGCCCGAAGACAAAACAAACAATTTTTATAATCGGGTATTTTTTATTCTGTTTTAATTTCAACCAAAATTAGTCGAATGGCTGACTATTGGCATCAATGAGTACTAAAACAAGTAAATATACGTAAATAAAAGTATCTAATACTATTGTATTAAAAAATGTCTTATTATTATGAATTATGTTTAAATTATGTATTTCGGTGACTATAGAATCATTTACATGCAAAACAATTTAAAAATGTAATAAAAATAGACGTAGCTTTTATCTCTCTTAAAGGAACTTCATTACGCAGTCAAAATACGCTTCCAAACCAAGTATTTTTCTTTTGTTGAAAACGTAGGCGTAAAATAGGAGTAGATAATTTTCAATACGATCCATTACAAGGAAAGTGTCGTCGTAGTATCGAGAATCAGAAGAGCTCTGGGCAAACAGTTGTTGTTCGTTACTATTGAGTTTCCAAGCGTCATTATTTATTTATATAAATATATTAAATTAAAACATTGTGTTTTGACTAAAGCTTAAAAAAGCTTAAAGACTACTGCCACTAGAAAGATCCGTAGTATCCGCCCTTCGCTCATAAAATATTCTTCAAGGATTTTACACAATTTAGCTTGTATCAAATATTTACATACATATTTCTTCCATTCAATCCTTCTTTCCATATAGCATAGTAGGTAGTTAGTTAGTATAAAGCGATGTTGTCGTCAAATAGTCGTATTTGAAAGTCGCCAGTGGCGCGTCGTTCGGCCTCGTTTTATGGGAGCTTCATAACGCATAAAAGTGACGCCGTCACAAATTCTGTGCTTAAGCAAGGGACATTACTTTTGGGCCGATATTTAATTTCAACGGCAGCTTAATAAAACACTTTCGAGCATCTAAAACGTGCGTTTCTGCGAATAAAATGGCTTTTAATCTTTTTAATAAACAAATCTCCGAAAATTTAAGCTGAAAACGGGATTTTCGACGAATAATTTTTATATTAAACTGTAATATTTCTTTCAACAAATTATTGAAATTCATATTGAAGCGAAGTAATCGACTGCATTACCAGATCCATTTAAATGAAAATTTAATAACCAAAATGACCGAAACTACTTTAAAATACTTTAAAATTGTTGCACTTAAATATTTAATACATTTATCTAACTGTCGAGAAATATTCGTTTAAAATTTTATAAAAATACTTATATTATAATATCAGCTTATCCTCTTCAAGTCTATAATGTGGCAATGTGATATAAACAATTATAGCTTTTTATTTGCAGTATAAGAATAACATTTAGAACTACTTATTGACTAACTTTTATTTACCAAAGATATTTAATCAAATCGTGAGAACAAATTTCACTATTGTGAAAGACGATTAATTAAATTTTAATGAATAACGTCTAAATCGAATTGTATTTCAGAGGAACCTAAGCATAAGGTAGCAGCGTGAATTTTAGCAATTAACGCTTCTATAAATAGATTAATATTTTCCCTTATTATAAGGAAGGTTAATGAAGGCTTGTAGAGATAGGATAACGTAATTAAAAAGCAAAAAGGCACCGGCGTTGTTTTGTCAAGTGTTTTTATTTTCAATTCTGATAGCTTTATTTTTGTCATGAAAAAGGATTATGCGTCATTCTAATTATAAGTAATAATAAAAAAGTCGTGACAACAGGTTAAAATCCATTATTAATTTTCAAAATGCAAAAATATGATATAAAATATAATGTTTATAATAGTATTCACATATTTTGTATATATTGTTGAATGTATATATATATATTATACTTTTGCCTCGTACATACCTCCCAGGAGTTTTCTATCCGAAGTGAATTATTTATAACTCGTTTAGCATCGATAGTTTTCTCCAATCTTTGTCGTAGGATATCGAAGTTACTGAGCCTCAAAGTTATGAATGATATTGACAAATATACAGGTCCGTCTTTATTATAAAGGCACTTGGATAAAGCCCTTTTACTTCGACAAGACAACACACATATACATTATATTTAATACCAACTAAGTATTAACAAATAAAGCTCAACATACAACTACACAAAAGATGCATTCTGATCGGGATGTGATATTGTTAAAAAATGGAATTTCTATAATATAAAAAGTTACAAGCCTCACTTACTCTTTTCAGTCAAAATATTATCTATATATATATCTCGATCTCTGAGTTTAAAAGTAATTTTTTGTTAGCTAATCAAAGTAATGAGGTGTGCTTTAGATGTGCCTTGGTACCATTTTATTAAAGACGGACCATTATTACTTAGTAAAATTCTTTCGAACGGGGCCTCAAGGGCCCCATAATGTCATATGCCTGAAGACGTCGCTGAAAATACACAAATTCGTTTAGAACTTGTTTGAGATATATTTATGCCTATTCTCAAGGGGTGTAAAGTTTTTGTGGATAACCAAATTTATGAAAACCAATCTAGGTATGATATAAGTTTTAGTAGAATGAAGATGTTTATGGCAAAACTGTTTAATTATAGTATATAATAATGAATGTTTTTTATGGTGGCATTTGTCTCATCTACCAAGAGGTATATTTTACAATTTTATAGTATGATTACTCAAGCGAAAGAATAATAAATAATGTAAAATTGAAAATAATATTTTATTGTACATTATTTTAGGAAACATAATTTAACTACAAGAAGCAAATTTTTGTGGTTGTCTCTGAATTTAAAGTAACAATGCCCATTACAGAGAAACGTTACGAAAATAAATACAAGCCCATGTCTAAAATGTTCTGTAAGGGAAATATTACGAACACAAATTAAAGAGTATAAAGGCTCTGTCCAACAAACCGTGAAATCCTTAAAATATAAAACGTAAACTTACGCATATATTTATGGTGTTGTTACCTTGATGTTTAAAATCTCGAAAATTGTCTCGTAACTGTTGTTATTTACAATGCTTTTAGAAACAAAATTAGGAAAGAACTTTAGCTTTTTAAATTGTAAAGAATAAACTAGCTGGATTTAGTCCATCAATTATAAAATCTATTATAGTTATTAAATTACTTATTAATACATATTATATATGCCTATAATTATAAAATTTTAATAATAATTATTAAAATAAAATACAAATATAAAGATGCATTTTTTTCATTATTAACGGATTCGAACATATAGCGTAACATCTTGAAAAATGTTCGAACTCTTACGTACATATGAAACCACCCCGAAAAATGCGCCAGATAGCTTATGATTCGAGGAATTAATTTCTCGACATCAAACTATGGAGGCTGAACGGTCGGTCGATCACTAATCAGTTGCTTGATTGCTCGAATGAGAGTTTGGTACAAAGGAAGTTTACACCTCCCTTCATGCACAGCTCATGATTCATGGCTATAATCGTTATATTCTATAAATTAATATTATTTGTTTTATTTTCTACTATCATGTTTGAACAACCCTTAAATATCGCATCTGGTTACTTTATACCCTCCCATTTGAATCGACGATTTTCGTATTTTCTCCTAATATAGCCCAAACATGTTCAAGCAAATATTGTATCGGCAGTGTACATCAAATTAAGGGATTAACGTGAAATACAATTGCTCGTATTATAGGCACCCATTTTATTTGTATTCTATAAATAATTAATGTAATTAAATATGAAAACTAACCACTCAATGTTATGTTATGTTCTCAATTGCATACCTCGATGTTACTGTACCGATTAAGTTAAATATATTTTTTTAATATTTCTTGAAGTACGACGACGCGATGGTTAGAAACAACATTTGCTAGAATAGAAAATATTCAATGAAATAAAACATCTAAGGTTAATGCTTTAAGCTATTAATAATATACTAACTCGTAGTTCCTAATAGGCAGGTAATTCAATATATGATACCACTATTAGTGAATACGCAATTCGGTAACACGTTTGACACAATAAAAAGGCGTGTTATGCTCAATTAAGGCGTATTTCAAAGCCTGCTGTGACCTCATTGCCTCATTTTTACTAAAAGCACATTTAGATCAGGGTACACTTACCTACTGGGCTTGGTTTTAGGATGTAAATGGCTCCCTTGGCGAAATCCCAGAGATAGTTAACATGATAACGTCTGAGTATGACAGTCTCTTTATGGTTCGTTTCATTATTTGCTAATGCATGGTGTACACTGCTATTTATATTTACCTTCACAACAAGGTATCTTCCCTGTTGCCGTTAAAACTTTTCTAAGTAACGTAGGGGCGTCTATAGGTTATTCACCTTTACAAAAAATGTATTCTTATAGCTCTGAATAGAATTTACGATTAATATATCAGTTCAATAAATATATGTAGGTGTAAATACCAATAAATTTAAATAAAAATGTCGCGGGCAATACTTTTTCAAAATGTCAGTACAAACTGTTGAAAATACCCACTTTAAAATATAGCAGTTATTTAACTGAACGACTAGAAACAATCACCAGGAAAATGGAAGATACAATTCGTGACAAACCGTGTAATCGAGTGTAAAGACAACTTCAGTGATTTTCGCAATCTTTTCGTAGCCGGTTAAAGTGACAGATGCAATTTAACTTATATTTATATAAATTGTTTTCTCTCATCGAAGAAATATCACTTCATTCTCACTTAACGGCCTTTTTTTGCTAAGGCTATTTAATTTTCGTACCCTAGGTATACTAAACGTCCTAAATACACAGAATGTTATACTAACTACTACCTACGTATTATGGTTGTGTTTTACAACGCAATACATCACGTACCTAGTGAAGTAATTTTGACAGATCTCTTCATAATGTGATGAGTGATGAGTCTTTTTGCATCGGTAATTTGACTCACTTTCGTTGTATGAATATAAATGAAGGGGCTCGTGGAAAATAAATCTATGTTTTGGCTGGTGGGCAATTCTTGCTACGGAAGTATTCCGGTCTTGGAGAAATTAGAATAAGCCTTATGTATTGCTAGCTGTTTTCTAAGTCTTTTCTCTAGTAAATCAGGATTTAAAAAGATTTTGCTTGAATTCGAAATGAAACGTATGATGGTTCACCGGAATTTTCTATTTTTGTATATATGTAGATTAAAGTGTTTCAGTGCAACATTGATGGGCTATCTAAAAATGAAAAATTAACATTATATATGACGAAGGGGAGGCGGGGCCGGCCGGGCGTTAACTCGTTATATCAGGCATGGCGATTATCAAAATCAAAGCGTAATTGTTCACTTTAACAATGTATTTCCAATACTAAATAATAACAGTAAAAGTAATTTAGAATCAATACGATTTAGTTCGCATACATCAATCAATACGCAGCGAGTTCATCCACCCGACCCGTCGGCGCCCGCGCTCGCCCAATGTAACGCCTCACTCAACTGACAGCCGTTCCTTCACATCTGTCAGCTGTCAAACGTCATACCGACACCGGGGTGACCTCACTCAAGCTATCTGCTTGACGTTTCCAACTAATTCGTTATAATAAAATCACAA
>DWAJ01000639.1:0-29839 GCA_018238005.1 Eurema mandarina
CACCTGGACGAGACTGGCGGCGGACAGAGACAAGTGGCGTGCGATGGAGGAGGCCTATGTCCAATTATGGGCATCCAGTACACAATAACATATATAAAAATATAATAAAGAAAAAATAAAGTATATACCTATTTAAAAATGTAACTATTTAAAAAAAAAAAATGTAACTAGATATTTATTGTATAAGTTTTTAAACAAAATTTTTGTGGAACTGGAAATAAAGGGCTATATTATTATTATTATTATTATTATTATTATATATTTGTAATCACGTCGGCGCGAGTTTATACTCTTTAATGGACTCGGCAGAAGTAGTTCCAACTCTCCTTACGGTTAAGATATTTGAGGAAAAACACGCCTCTACTACGAGTGTAGACCAAAGTATGTAGAGAGGTTAGGGTAGTCTAATCGACTTTGTTTTGTTTGCAAATCTCGGGCCATTGCGGAAGTCTAGCAAATACCTTATACAAAAATCTATCTATTTAATGTATCTGATTATATAGCAGTATATGACCTTATTTAGGCTATTTTATTTGCTCATATACGTTTGCAAGAACAATAAGGTTGTTTACTAGTCTATGCTAATACTGTAATGAAGAAAGGTTTAATTAATTATTAACATTGAGTAGGCTGCGAAGCTACTGGACTGATCTTAAAAAAAATTTCATCATTGTGAAGTTATAAGCTACTTCACATTACGCTAAAGTTAATGGTTACTAAAACGCAAGCAAAACCGCAGGGCATAGCTAGTAGTTATTAACCTAACAATATCGAAAACCTGGCGAGTTGAAGAACGCGATACCACGCACGGTCCGCTCAGACGCACGATTAAATTTGCTTCGAATGTTTCGTCGGCGTAATCGCGAGTAATTTAAGTGAAGAAAGCCGAGCTTCCGACTTCCTTAAGTATTTTGTGTTTTCTTTTTTAATTACTTCGTTTTAACTTTGTTGTCGAGCTTTAAAAGCTGACTGACAGCCAAATAACAAAGTTCCATGTAACTATTAGCGAGGCTTTAATGAAATCGTAGGCTTTTTATGCGATAACACTTCGCTATGGGCGCGTCGAGTGACTAGTTGCACGAAACTGTAGTGACGTTTTTTTGCACCACCGTAAGTCACTCGTTAAAACTTTCAATGTACAATTAAAAATTTTTACCAGAAAAGTGTTCAAATTTTATTCTGTAACAGTGCTTACGTTGAAGTGATTTCGGTTTTACTTACTTTTTAACAAACTTAATTTTATTTGCAAAGCAAAATGTGTTCAACATTTAAAAAGTTTTCAGTTCATGACACTCATTTATTCGGTGGCAGTAATTCACGTGAACTGTGTCTATCTGGTGAAATAAACAATAAAATGCATTTAACAGCTATAGCCGAACAAGCACGAAGAACACGAGTTATTCCGTGTAAATTTCCACGTAAGTCCACACCTCGTTCACACGCATAAATTAAGCTGAAGATTATTAATTGCGTCCAGCGAATGAACAATTATGTCCAACGAGGGCCATAAAACGTCGCTCAGCTAAGTCCAATAGTGGGTCGTTAATTAAAGGTAAAATACGAGATATATAACATAGTCGTGAATAATGCGAGTAGCGGCGCGTCGGCGTCGGCTGCAGCTTCAGTTTGCGGTCGCGCGACTTATGCGCCGCTGGACGCTAGTTATGAGCTCCGAGCCGCTCGTAAGTCACTCTCAACATCTGTTCCATCATTCCGCTAACTTACCTTCATTATGCCGAGCGCCATTTTACCTGATTTCCCCTATCGATGAACTTGGATCGCTATGGATGATGGAGGAAAATTACGCGGCGACGTGTTGTAATTATGCTAGGCTATTTTTTTATAAAATCATTTGGTTTGTTGTAACAAGAATTAAAGCTAAGGAGAGTTTTCGTTTTAGTGTTTCTATGACCAGTTTATAACGATCTTTTGTAGAAACTTTTTATTAGATTAATAAGAAAATAAAAACCTTAGACATTGGTATTTTTCTTCAATTATTATAAAATAGAAAAAACCACACTCTCAAAATAATTCACTAACTTTTACACAACATATCAGAAATCAAAAACTATTGCGAAGCAGTAAGCTATTCAAAACGTTTAAAACAAAATAAGTTCATTCTAATTCAGTATTGCGGTTCGGAAGTAGTTGTCTACTAATCCGTAGCTATATTACCGATACGGCATCACCTGCTAGTGGTCCAACACTACTGAAATGCTCACCCTTTTAATACCTTCACAATCGCTCTCACATCGAGTTTAGAAACCGCTCTTAAAAGCAAAAGTTCCACATAGAAAGCGGAGCATACTTTGTAAAGAAATTGCATTTAATCATGTTGGGACTTTCTTATAACTTGCCTTTCTCTCGTATCTTTTATGAATTCCTAACATTCTTCTTGTCAACAATTACCTTAATACTCGACGTCATATGAGAAGCTTTTATACGCCTTTAACTATTTTAATAAAATAAATTGAAACTCGCTCGCGAAGTTGAGAGTTGTGAATCAAGTAATAAATTACGTAAAAATTTCCGCTTTCATCTTTTAATCGGTGTAATGTATGTAGGTTTTAGAGCTGAATATTTTACGATAATTTATCTGACGTATTATTAAAGTCTCAAAAGCCCCTTATACTAGAAGGTGTAATCCTCGAATTTATTATTACTTGAAGCAAAACCACTATACCCCTTTTTGTGAAACGACAAACAATATTTAAAGCGGTAAATATTTATACCCGTGCTTAAAACCTTTTCTTATTATAATAAATGTTTAAAACTACATTATATTATATAGTGATGAAAAACAATATAACTTGCATGTGTTAGCGCGCTCAATGTATAACAGTGTCGGATTTCGATCCCAACGCTATTCGCACTTCAGCCAAGATTTTACCTTAGAATTTTATACTGTTTTTTATCCGTAAGCGTCACGTCTAATGCTATAGTTAAATGCATTACGTCCTTCAATGCGCTTAATGCAATCTCCTGCACTTCATGTTTCTTATTTCTTTTTACATTTTACGTGTTCAATAGCCTTTTTTTTCTCCACTTAGATTAAGTTCGTAGTTATACTATGCAATACACTTTAATTAATACGGGCTTCATTGTAGCTCGGTTGTATTAATTGTATACTTTCTTCATTATTGCGGGAATTTTACCTCTCAAGTTCTGCACTAATTGTTACAATAGACCCCTGTAAGGGTTCTATTAACGTACATTGTAATGTACGATGAATTTTGAAATGTTAAATTATTTTCCTTGATTTAGCACGACTTGTGTTGTACGTTAAGTCATTATGAGAACCCTTAGAGCTTTCGTTGTTATTATTGTTATCTGTATTTGATTAATATTAATTACTAGCTGTGCCCGCGACTTCGCCCGCATAGTAAAGTGACTTTGGGCAGCATTTTTGAACATGTTGAAGAACTTAATCATTTTAACTATTAACAAGTATTAATCTTAAACAAACTATCCTATAATACAAAATATCTAACCTGCGCCAACAAACGTTCAGCAAGTTAAACGTAATTCTTTAAATTGCCATAACTTTTTTATTTATCAACCGATTGTCATGAATCAAACACTAAATGTTAAGTGAAGCTTACCCCAATATATCATTGAAAACGATCTAGATAGGATGATCCGTTTATGAGATTAGCGTGCACAAATAAACAGATAAACAGACAAAAATTCCAAAAATCATTGTTTTGGGTTCTATTGCATTAATAAAGGTCTATAATATTTTTTCTCATATATCTTCCATGTACAGACAGCGACTCGTTACGTTTTTATTATATGTATTGATAATAATAACATTAAGTATTAGTTTATACTAGGCGTGGACATTTCACACAAGACAGGCTAGTTAAAAAAAACCAAACGTAACGAACGAATGATATTAATATTAATCTAAGTACCAAACTATTCGCTTGGAAATTAAAAGCGATGAGAATGGAAGCTAAGCGCAGAAATTATTCCCCTGCGTGCTGTTGCATTGACAGTCAGATCAGGTGTTCAACACCGCAGGAACATAGTTTCACCTTGTGTTCGTGGGTCACGATCGGGCTGTGAATGAATAAACTTATATTATGTGAAACGTACCCATATTGCGGTATTAATTGGGATTAAGTAAAATTTGTGTTCTAGTTACGATTGACTTTAGAAATTTTTGACTTTCATATCGTTATTTTTCATTGAATTATACGAATTAGTGATGTTTTACTTCGCTCCTTTTTACCCGATTGAGTGCCGCAAAGGAGCGTAATGGGTTCATCAGTCTATGTATGTATGTATGTTTGTTCCTTTGAAGCACAATACAGACTAAACGCCTGGACCGATTTTTATGATTCATACGTCAATCGATTTCTGTTAGTTCTGCGAATATCACTAAAGTCACTAGAAAATCAAAATGGAAACCATAAGACGCCATATTGTGAAAATGAAAAAAAAATAAAATCATCAAAATATATCAAATGGGGTATCGTTGAATAGGGATTTAAAAATTATTAATAGTTTTGTTTCATCACTTTTCGATTAGATTGACCATTTATTTATAAATAATTAACTACGCAGTCGGGTATTTTAATTTTTTAAATTATTTATTGGCATGTATTATACTAATATCTACTACGTAGAACGCTGACTGATTGTGATTTTAATACAATTTTTAAACTTCATTAACTTCCATATATTTCTAAACGTCACCACGACATATTTACAGTTAGTAAAGTTATAATTGTGTATTACTTTCAACAATATTGTAGCATCAAAACAATCCAAACACCGTATTTAGTTTACCGACGTCAGCAACTTTGCCATTACGGCGTCAATACAACATCATTGTTCGGTTAAATAATAGCATTATTAATTAATTACTTCAACTAATAAAGTGAACTCCGACGCCTGTCATTAGTTAGTACAGAGATGTATGAGTGAATCAATCATTAAACTGTTATCGTCTTCGCACACGGCGCGCCTCGAGTTTAGATCGAGTTGGTTATTCATGTGGTTTTCACTAAACCCATGTCAAATCCCCTTCAGGGTTACCTCAGAAAACTATGTCTATAGCTTCATATATGATTGCTTAATATTTGCTATCAAAGCGCAAGTCTACATAGTATAGTAACTCAATAGTTTATAGTAAATCTTTTGTTAAATATAAAACCGTCACCAAGAAAAAAAATCCAATAAATTGAATTATCCAATTATAAAGCTTTTAATTACAAATTAATAAAATAAAAAGACCAAACGTTAATACCAAATGCAGCTGCAATCCAATTATAAAGTGTTTTTACAAATTAATAATATATAAAGACGAAACGTCAATTTAACCACGTAAACAACCTTTCGAACGAACTTTGCTACGTAATAACAAATGATAAGTTTCCAGCTGCCGTAATATATCACTGGAGCTTAAAGTCAATATCATGTATGTGGTCCTGATGAGCTAGTAACTCGCTAGGCGGCCAGGCCATCATATTCGATGACACCCCATTAACCGTACCCAAGCTGTCTTACTGAGCAAGACGCCCGTATATTGAACGGAGGAAATGACCGACGGCTATACACTTTGTAACGAGATTAAAACGACCTGAATTGTGACACAGTTTTAATTATAAAGAGGTAATAGTAATCTTCCATACATGTTAGATACGTGAAAATGATAGATGACTTTTTTATAAAGTAATTAGTTAAGGGCAGTTTAACGAAACCTCATTATGGTATAACTTATTTAAAAAAAAAATTCGAAAAGGTCAACGAACCTCAGCAACGTTGTATAAACAAAATAGAAAGCAACAGCGGGAAATAGACGCCACAATAGAAGTATTAATTTAGCAACATAAAGCCGGCTAGCGTTGCGGAATGAAGAATAGTTCAGTCCACATTTTTTCTACGTCACCAGCGGCCAATTTAAGTATTAATAAAAACGACAAAACGTGACCCGGGTAGTCCTGCCATCCATCACGGCCACACGTCAAGTGTTGTCCGACCGATTAAAAATTGTACCTAACCGATGCCGCGCAGAGTATTTTCGGAGCGTCCGGTTAATATTCTAGACAAGGGTGCGATTAAATATTAAACAAGTGGTTAGAAATTTTGGGCTTAAAAACTGAGGGTAAGCTAGCCCCTATCCGGATCAAAATTCAGTTTGCAGACCGCATCCGGCTTTCAAAACAACGTAATGTAATTTTTAGCACGCATACCGAACTTTTGGCTTGTATTTTCATATTGTTTGTTGTGTCACAATGTGACGGTTGACGGTTTATGGATACGGCTGAGGTCTTCATATACAATTAACGTATCAATTTATTTTACTTAATTACTTATAAGAAGTGATTATTAACTTTATTACTATAGATAATTAAAAATTTGCAAAACAGAAGTCTTTCGTATTATGTCTACATAAAAACTTTAAAATAAGACTCACAATCGTCTACTGGAGTAAAAATAATTTTAAAATAAAAAATAATATTTGAGTCCTCAAGACTGTAATATTCTATTTCTTACTTTATTCTTAACAGATCCATTCGTCGACGATCTACAGAATTATTTCTTACGTCTAGATGGAAAGTGTAAACAGAATATTAAACTTTTATATTAGCAGAAAAATGCTACAAATTATTAATACACCGTTTAAAAGAAACGAAGGAAACGCTACAAAACGCTAAAGTAGTAGATTAATTTTAAAACAGTTTTTCTTTTTCAGTTCATAAAAATGCAAGGCGAGAAATCCGTGCGTTTTTGTTTCATTACTTTAACGCGATTTAAAAGCTTTAGGATTTGGCAAATAGCCTATATAAACTTCACTGAGTTTGTATCTTGAAGTTTATTTAATAATTTCGCTACTCAAAGGAGATTTTCAGTGCATTCATACAATTATTATATCTTAATATTTCAGAACAAATGTCAACTTTTCAAATGAATGCTTTATATATTTTCAAAATGATTGGAAACCTCGTTGCCGGAGCAGCTACATTATATCGAAATGCGAGTCTAAATCCCATAGTATAAAAGCTCGATGCAACTAATATCTCTCGTCTGAAAACAGACAACGCAAACAACGACGAGCTTTTGTTTCAAAATATACAACTTTGACATCTGCCAAACCAGTATAAACACAATCCTGCGGAAGGCGGCGGTACACACCCGACTTAAATCAAATAACTGTATTGCTTTTAGCTTTGTAAAGCTTCAAGTGCAATAGTGACGCAAACGGATGTTCAGCGCCGTCTCTGCCATGTAGTCTATGATATTGCTCCCGCCCTTTACGTGTTGCCGGGTGAAGACGCACGCACCACTCACGAGCCACGCCACGCCACGCCACGCCACGCCACGCCACGGCGCGCCACTCCCGGCCGGCCTCCCGCGCCGAGCCCCGAACGCGACACTATATCCCTTTAATTGCCTTTTTTCTGCACAGCGCCTTTCGTATCCTCACGTCGCAATTACAGAGTCTTATGATAAATCTGCCGTAATTTGCATGAGATAGCATACGCTCTCAACTTTCGCGCGGAGCTTCCTACTGCTGTCGTTTATTAAGTTAGGGTACGTTTTCGAGAATGAGAACGAGCTATTTAACTACTAACTTGATATCGTTGACTACGTTCGCTTAATGGCACACTTTTTGACATCGCGCATTCATTCACTTGTTTCCGTCCATTCGTCGCTATCTCATTCGCGAGTAAAACTGAAAATAGGTGCATTTTAGAACGAGGTAATATTCGTGCAATTTGTAAATAACCATTTTGTTTTCGTAAAAATGTTCCGTACGGAAATAAGACGGCGAGAGGCGAAGAGAAGTGACGGCACAATCTCCGCGCTGCGACGCCACGGCGCGGCGGTCCGACGGTCGACACCCCGAGACTCCGCTGCTTTTCGCCAATCTCGACATTTTTTCTAAATAGGTGTCTCGGAAGAAATTGCAACGTAGCGCTAGCGACCGCCTTGCGGACTGCGACGCTATTTGTTGAACGATGCGCCAAAACATCGCGCCCTAATCGCACGGAAGACTTATTCGCCGTCTAATTGCTACTCTTTGCTTTTGACGGCGAATTCGCATCTGCAAAAATATTTTCCTGTTGAAATACGCTGTATTCCAATACGTTATATAATTCTGGCAAGCGCCGATTTCCATTTAGTTCAAATATCTCCCAATCAAATAGCGAAAAGCAACTGTTATATTTGATATACGAGTACGTTCTGTATCTTCAATTTTAATTCGTAAACTGTGACAAAATTTTAGACAGCTCGAAAGTCAATATAAATTAGGTGTAACAACATTGCATCGGTAAATAAAGTTTCATTATACGTACGATATTAAATATTTGCTTGATCAAAGCCCAAATATTATATGTTATCAACAACGATCATTTGTAATCAACGCAAAGTGGAGTCCATCAAAATAATCATTTGCTTTATGAGAACATTAACGATTTGTGACATTCGGTACCGTAATTAATGCAAATCAATGGTAGGACGTTCGATTGATTCTGGACTAGTGGAAAGCCGATCAATTACGTTAATGAGCTCCGAGGATCCGTATCGCTGACGTTTCAGTGCCTGCAAATACTTATGTTTATTCCTCAGTGATAACAGCTCGCGCCACTCCAACTTGTTTTTGTTCCTTCGTTAACGGCGGTTCAATACACTTTTACGATGTCAACGCGCTTTCAGAAAGATGCACTATTTATTGCCATCATTAACGGCATTTGAAAAAAGGCATTTTAAGTTTCACATTTGAGCAGTTGTGTCTACATTAAATCATTAAATACAACACTATAGACTAAAATTGTTCTGAAATGCAATATAATCTTTCGCAAAAAATAAAAATCAATTTGCAACTATCAAATCAACAAAGGCAATATCTAGTATAAACACTTAATTGTTTTTTAGATTTAGCAACAAATCAATCATGAAACGAAACAATCAAAACTGGAAGTGTTTAATAAATGTTCACTTTAGCTGTGGCCCAGTAACTCGATAACATTCAACTCGACAATATGCATTTGACAACAGAATCGAAACCAATATCGATATCGAGTTGCACCTGTAATATTCAATATCGTAAGCCGATCATGGAGCTAATGAGCACTAGGTGTATCGTAGCCATTTCGATATTATGCAAATTTGATGCTGCCCGAAAGCCTCTGGCCGACTCCGTTAGCAAGCTTAACGATAACAAAGGATTTCTGAATTAGAATACTCGTTTTTCATACTTTCCTGGGAGATTATTATGATTAATTTTAGAGCTCAGATTCTTATAGTGCTGATGATAATAAAATTCTTTATTCAAACTCGTTTTTCAGTTTTGTTATAATCTGGCTTCGCTCATAAAAATAGTAGTCAAGAGGTAATCTGAACATAATTTGGTTGATAAATCACTTCAATTGTAATAGATAAACCATTCTAAGCGCACCGTTTATTCCATCCCAAATATACCATTCAAAAACGAAACATCGCACGTCGAAAAATATTGAAAACGTGATCAAAGCCAATAGAAATGTGATAGATGAAAATAGCCTGATATAAAAGTAACCTAACGGATGGCTCTCACTTTCGCCATTCCACTTATGCGCAATAAACTGTATCAAACAAATAAAGGACTACCACAAGTGTCCATGTTGGACGTAATATTCCGTTAGTAGTCATAAAAACTACGCGTATAGAGTGTAAACAAGGGTCCGTTCTTCGAGATGGACCGCAATGCACCAATCATGTGGAGTCTATTGGTTCTTGGTCTTTTAATTCATATAATTATAGTGTTTAAAATTTAAAGTCAATTAGCAAAAGACTTTATGTGTCTACTGTCTTCGTTTAAAGATTTATCAATATAGTTAGGTGTAATTTTATATTAAAAGGACGAGTAGTTTTGAAAGTATTTGATACGAATAATGCAAAGAAATAGCGCAAGCACATATCATTCAATGTTCAGACGAAGCTATGATAATGTAGTAGACACAGTATATAGTCGCACTGAGCGACGGTGCTCACATATCAAAACGCCTATTACTTGCACGCGTGATGTTAGCCTAAGATTATTGTGGGGGATTCGGATTGAAGTTTACCGAGTTGATGGTTCATATAATTTATGATGGCGGGCTTACTATGAGAGCTTTTGTTTTTGCTCACGCAACGCTCTGAAAAATATTTAGGTTGAATGTTGTTATTGCTTTGCGGCTACGAAATGTAGCAAAATACATTGTTTCTACGATACTTTCGTTGGGCTTATATTGAAATAGCTTCGTCACAGTAACTGTGTGTCAAACATATCACGCTACCTACATTTACATCCGTCTCTCGTAAGGTTTTAATATTAAAATTACTTCGTATAAAATTCGAGAGAGATGAATATATTCAAAAGATCCCCGGATCTGAAATCTAGGTGAAAATGAAAAATACTTAACCTTTACTCGTGTACTTTCCCGGCTTTGTATAGAAGATTTGCTCATACACATCGAGGAACGGGTATAGATGAAAACTTATTTGAATACAACGCGAACAATGTAAATACCCGCGCGTAACGGAACGAAGGCATTTGACAGGAAGAGAATAGCCCGGCACATATCATAAGAAACAATACAACGTGCAATTCCGACATAAATCACATCTTTGTATTCCTATCGGCTACATATTTTTAATATTAAAACTTGAGTCGGGGCGGATCTCATAAGATCGCCGCCTGTAGCGACAGCAACTGTTAAAAATGAAGGTACCCGGATAGTATTCCACTTGACATATTTCAAGGTTTATGGACGTATAAGTACGAGTATAAATACACACGTTCTACGTTCAATCATACCGGCTAAGACGGCGCCAGTATACGAATAAATCAAGCTTCTCACTTTTTCACCTGCCACGCACAAAAGCTTTCTTACTGAAACTTGATTTGGGTTATTTCTGACGGAATATCAGCCTATACTATTGATACGGAGGCACGTGTGCTGCGTGTTTGTACTTGTTGAAGAGGGGGATAGAGTGAAAATTGCTTTACGACACTGCGTATCGAATTTGTTATTAACGTATCGATCGAGAAGCGTTACGACCGCGACGCACTGTAAATCATACATCGATGTATCTTAAGCACATCCCGCTCGAAGGTGAGGTAAGTGATTTGTGACTGCGACATCAACAGTTTATGCGCCGTCGTAAATATCGTCGCGAATATTTTCAAGAGAGCGAGTAATAATTCAATTATAGCGTAAAAGCGCGTCATATAGTTGGTGATAGCGCAATCTCGCGGCGCATCTAGCCGGGAGGCTGCGAGACATCTCATTGCGGTGTCGATAAGTGCCTATTTGAGGTTTCGTAGCCACTTACGTTCGACGCGGGCCGATAGCATAATCCGAATCGACGTATGTAGGTATTGTGCGTTGCGATACTGCCAACGGAATACGGTTGCGGCGCCAAGCAGCCTATTCTGGAAGCCTATAATCTTGCCGTAAATGGATTTAATGCAAATTTCGTCTCGACCGCTTCGAGAGGTCGAACGAAATAGTCCTGCTGTCCTTTTATCTATAATCCTAATAGGTTTGTTTATCTTTAATTCGTAAGTGAAAGTAAAGTAAAAGTAGTGAATTTAAAACTGTATTCTGGAATATTTACCTAATGGATGGTTTTATAATTTGACATAAAGATGGCGCTGAAAATTCTTTTAGAAAAATATATTTATAACCATGCTAACTTTCAAATACCTTGAATAAATTAAATAAATAACCCCCTTTCTTTTCATATTTAAACAAACCTTGTAACGTTCACTATTATTTCATCCAACAATTATACAAAAGTTATCCTTCCTTAATTAGTATGGGGAAATATATTAATTTTATGTACTCATAAAGTAATATTATTACAACATGTCCTAATAATAACTTGAACGAAACTACGGCCTTTGCGAACTCTCAACTTTGACTCATCTAATCGTCTGAGGGTCTATTAATTGAATCAAATTTACATAAACAGTGTTATGTCTTGCGGCTGTTATCATTCAATTAAATAAGATTTTGCGATACCATAATGTACCTGTTCCCACTAGCTCCCATTGAACCCTTGCATTTTGTTTACTGTTAGTTCCATATCAAAATGATGTCAAAAATCTTTTATTTTGAACTGACTTAAAAAAGCAATGTTCTCAATTCGACTGTATTTTTCAGGTTTGGTATTTCTATATTCGACGTGTGAACTGATTTCAATATTTTTTTATTTATTTGAAAGCAGATACGGCTGTGGACATTTTTACTATGTTCAAGTCTAAGAATGGCAATTGGCATTCATGAGAATACCATAATATACCGAATGTTGCTTAATTTGTTTTGTGTGTGTGACTTCACCCTAATATTTTCTTGATAAAATTATTGAAGGAATTTTTAATATTTCGCTATTATCCCACCCCCTTCATTGATTATAATGAGAATACTTTTTATTAAAATAAATTAATAATCGTAATTGTTTATTTATTGTGTTTAAATTTATGTACATAAGGTTTATTTGCAAGTGAGTTGTTTTGTTTCCGTATCAGTTTTGTTGTTACAGCAACATTGACACATTCAGTTACATTGTTAGTTAAAAAATAAACATAGACCGTACGTTTTGCGATGCACCCGTCATAATTTTGAACTATAGTTTTTTGTACGTTTATATTTTGGTAATAAACTTTATTTATGGTAATATGGTGAATGTTCAGCTAACGTTAAATGATTTTGCCAGCGTAATTCTAATTTGCACACTAAATAATGTACATAATATATTACGTAACGATCACCGACCATTTTCGAGTAAGTATATGTAAATTAAATACCAATTGAATGCTCCTGGATAACGCGTTCGGTAATAAACTTTTATGTTTAGTATATTAAGGGGAGTCTCATTTAATATCTAATAATAACTTACTAGTTAATGAAGTTCTACGATTCTTTGTCGTTTCACTTTTCATATAATTGTTGTGGTAGTTTTATGTCTTCCTTCACAATACGTTACCAATATTGCCTAAAGCCTGCTCATCTGAGGCGTTCTAATTATAATTGTGATGAACCAATAGTAGTTCTAATCTGATCAGTCTACTTCTTGATGATTTACCGATAGATTCCTATATTTCTTCTTTGCGTAAATATGTTTTTATATAAGAAGCAACACTCCTACGGCAACATTAGTTAGTATATCATACTATACACTAACTAATTACTTTGCATATGTATTTCATGAAGTAGTAAAATTTAAGAATATTCTTTATTGTTATTTAGCCATTACACTTGAATATCATTGTATACTTACTTTTGGTATTAAAAAATGATCGATTTTTTAAACAGGCATCGGTAATGTCTATCGATACAATAGTATACACAGCACACTAAAACACATTGAATAGTCTTCTTTGTGTCGAAGGGAGCAGTTTTTCTCTCTATAAAATTCAATTGCACGTTGTTCGCCGTCAAAAGTTCACAGTCGATGTGTGTCTAACGTTTCGTGACTTGCGATTGTATTTCAATTTTTCCAATACATTTTAAAATGTTATGTTAATTAGACAATAAATGGCAATATTACTTCCTATATACTATGTTAGAAGTTACAAAATTGTTATATGTTTTTTAGTATAATTGTCAATTCAAGCCAATCTGGTTTTAATTAAATAAGTGACATTAATACGCGGCGGACTAATGTTAAAATTTAAAATATATAGTGGCCCTTTTTTTTTATAAAAGGCCGGAAGTAGTGCATTTTAAGCACTCCTAAGAGGTCCTCTAAATTAACGACTTTATTTTAAAATGCCGAAAGTAATAAGACTGCTATTTAAACGTTCAAACTAGTTTTTTTGCCGAATCGTTACCTTAGACACATGCTTCATCTATACACGTATAATAATAACGTAAATCTGTCTTAATAATTATAGCTATATGTATCTGTACCTAACCTGACGCGAAATCGTTCACGCTGAACTTATCTTACCCGAAACCTCATAACCTAACCTATCCTCTTTTTGCTTTCAAGGAATATTCTAAAGCCAGAAATCAGATTTGTTGAGCTCATATCATGTTATGCACTTAATAACACAATAACTCAATTTCATTTACAAAAACTACAAACATTTAACCGTCAAAGTTGCTTATCTTGTGGCCAGATATCCAGCCGTGTACAACGGCTTGTCAAACATATTAAAATATATTATTGTAAAAGGGCTTAGCTAATCTAAGTTCACGATACGGTAGCTACAACCCACGTGCAATATCCTATTTGAAATGCTAAGGCAGGCAGGTCTAATCACTTACATATAGTACTAGGAATGACGTCTGCATCGGCTCACACGCGCATTCATTTCGATATACAGAAAGGCTTTAAACCACAACGGATTTAGTTCGTGCACATTACCCATTTGCCGCTAACACGGTATTAGAAACCAACCAATTTCCAGATGTTGTTCGCGCGGTATCTTTTCTTTGATAAGCTAATGATTAACACTGACTGGCAGAATTTGTACCTGTTATGGATAGTAATTTTCATTTCGATCAACTTTCGTGATCTAATAATTCTATTTTAAATGATAATTTATTTGGTCAAACTCACGAGGTATTTGCACACTTAAAATATGTAACAAAATAAAGTTATGTAAATGTTAAATAGCAATACTAAAATTCCTTACCAGTTATTTTCTGTGGAAATTGTTCAGTAGCTATCGTACAATAATATTCATAAATTAAACTACACAATAATAATAAAAATATTTTTGTTTACGTAAAAAGATTTAAAATTTCTTTATTGTTATGATTCCGCACAGTCAACGAAAGCCATAAAACATTACACATAAACATAATCTAGCAACAAAATGAGTCCACAGCTCATACCGCTATTATCAGTAATCAACGACAAGGTGCAAGCATCGAGCTCGGTAAACGTATTCGTCAAATACTGATGGACGATCCCACAACTATTAATCTTATCTATTCACAGAGCCTTACCGGCAGTTCAATAGAATTTGAATATAGACGATAGAAAGGGTACCGATATACTCCCGACCTATGTAGATACGTGTTTGTAATTCGTAAATAGAAACACCTAGTATTAAATTATAACCGGGTTGTACTATCTCATAACTTTTATTTACGACCAAATAAATCTAATTATACTGAAAATAGTGGACTACCAAGTTATTGTGGACTTTATTTAAAGCTGTAAGTATTTTATTACAAACAGTGGGTACTATAGCAACGAATTATAGTTAGGGCATATATTTAATTAAACTTTAGTTTTAGAGCATGCAATTGATTTTGGGTCAATCAGTCAAAATTAAAGAAATAATACATTTCACTTGTTCCTAAGTTTTTAATTATTAATATTAAAATACAGAACTACGACCTACGACAACTTTCAATACGTCATTATGAGGTTAAAGTTTCTTAGTAATAAAATGCAATTCGATTAAAAGTAACAATACGAGATATTAAAACACCTACAATCACAAAAAAATAAAAGGTTAAAAATAAACGTATAAGGAAAATCAAGCTGACACCACACCTAATAGGATAAATGAAAAAAACAATGGTTTAATTTAAATAATTCGATGAAGCTCCACCAAAATTCGTTAATAACACTCAATTGTAAATAATATTCTATCAGAACCGCATTTAAAGAGTTTATTAACTGCGTACAAAGCCAGAAGCGGCTTGAATAATTAAACATTTGCTTCCCACCCTAAATTGTTGTTTTAACTTGGCATTGCATTTACTGAAATTCAGCGATATTATTTATTTAAATCATAATTTATTATGTGAATAAGTGATGACGTTTAATAGTTCCCGTCAGCATTTTTATCCGACTGTGACGGAGGCAGAAGGAAGGCTTATTATTTTAACTTTCTCTGTGTATATGAATGAATGCCTGTATTAGTCCATTGTAGCGCCCAAAACTACTAACATACTTTTTTATGATTGAGGCAGCAGAACTTCGGAATAATGGTGATAGTCGGTAATTGATAGACTATAGAAATCTTAATTTATCATTAAGTATACGGGTTGTAGTTATAAACAATTCCTTGTTATTAATTGCGTCGTACAACGCAGCGAAATATTCGCGGGGAGGACCTTTTAGCAGAGTGAATAGCACATAAATATACCAAGTAATTACAATAAGAAGCGGCATGGTGGAAAATCACTGAGTAGAGTCGCAATTAGTGGGCGAACACCCAACGGAAATAAATAAGGATATTACCTTTCTGCCTCTGGTGAGTAGGGATAAAAACTATAATATCGTATTGAGAATAAGATCAGTTAACTTCATTTTGCGGTTTCCGTACGAATAATAAATGGACCACAAAATAATACGGTTACGGAAAATATTTCACCTTTGGGAGCTAGGCTACGTTTGGTTTCAAAATTCAATTAACACTTGTTTTGGATACGATGTGATTGTAGTTCAATATTATATATTTTTAGTAACTTAAATATCAAATAAGTACGTTAAGAGTATATCTATTAAAATTGAATCGACATTGACGTCATCACAGATATGATAATATTATAGTGTGTGGTTTATATTATTGACATGAAAAAAGTTAATAAAAAATAAATACTGAAATTCCATTTTGAATCATAATTGTGTTTGTATTAATAAAAATACATTATGATAATAAATTAAGTAAGCTAGGTGAAACAAATATAATATATAAGTATTACAATATAATTTAATGTATTTTTGATCACAACACAGCCATAAAAATACTTTATGTAATTATATAAATGTGTTACAACGATCAAAGAATAGGAAAAGATGGCACCAGGGATTCGGCTATGATTACATTGGGGACTGCAATATGCACACACATAGATATCATACTTTAGGCAACTTAAAATATCGTAGGAACTCAAAATATGTGAATGATCGACTATAAAATGTATTAACGTTTCTAACCTTCGTTAAATATTTGGGAATCTAAATAGAAAATTACAAAATTAATCTAACCAAATATTGATTTGAGACAACACTAATAAAATGGAATCTGAACCGAAGTAAGCTCTGGAATATATATTTTTTTTAAATATTGATTTTTGATTCAAAATTTCTATGGTAATTGAAATGCATATTTATAGATAAATACCCTAATAAGTAGGAGAAGGTACTCAGATATTCGTGCTAATGCTTCAAAAAGATAACCATTATTGCAGTGCCATGCTTCCATTTATTCAACAACCCCGTCCCTGACGCTTCCCGACACTAAAACCGGTTCCTTGTTACTCGATTTCTGCATTTCGAAAAAGCGTAAATATTTTCCTCTTGAGTGCTTTCCTATCGCTAAAGAATTCAATGGACGCTTTGCAGTCCTGAATTTTTAATTGCTAAAATATAAGAGGCACGTCCGACTCGACATAACTATCGGCAATTTTCAAGTTTATTTCGGCTCGTTCCGATGTTGCGATATTCGCAATACTTTTGACAGTGACCTATACTGGATGATAAATAACAAAAAAGGTACGGCTTGGATATATTCCAACAATTGACAAAAATATTTTTAAAATATGTCCCAGCAACAATGGCAAACAGTTAACGGTATTTTGCCATTTATATGTGCCAGTAACACGCCTATTATATATGAAAGCAACTGATACTATCGGAGGCTGACAGCTCTCCAAACAGCCATTTCTCATAATCAACCATTTTTATGTTTTATCGGTCGCTTAGTATTTTTACTAATTATGGAATATATTCGTTCTAAACATTCATACACCAATCTAAAATATAAGTTATAAATTTTGTACGCGTGATTTAAAATTTTCCATTAATACGTGAACAATGAAAAGAGCCTTTATCTCTAAATCCATTTGAAAAAACATATTGAAAACGATATCAATCCCTTTTATTTCGTTGCACTGCATAAAAATTGAAACACACATTTCGATTCCTGGTAAAGCTAAGTACATTCGGGGCTTTTTTTCTGTACATTTTTCTTTTGTAAGAGATTGTGCTAAGTGATCACATTTCGATATTAAACCATTTGCCGAAGGCCGGTGCGGCTACGTATTTCATTTTACTGAGTGTCTGACGTAAGTTTTGGAGGCTTGCTTTTTGTCCGAATTATTTTCCAATCCCTTTTGTTATATCTAGTGTCAATTTGTTGTCTCCTCCTCTTCCTGCCATTGTTATATATGTAACTAGCGACCCACCCCGGCTTCGCTCGCATATATTATGCATGTATTATACGTATAAACCTTCCTTAAGAATCACTCTATCTATCAAGAAAAACCGCATCAAAATCCGTTGCGTAGTTTCAAAGATCTAATCATACATAGAGACAGACAGACGGCGGATAGCGACTTTGTTTTATACTATGTATTGATAAAAATTAGAACTTGTGTATTTTAACCCATAAAAACCTTTAGAAAATATGTATTCTTAATATTAATAATTAATTTAATTCCTTTTCTATATTATCTTGTTTATAAATCTGTCTTCTCATAGTACTGTCACACCACCTCACAAAAATAAATCAAAATACTACAAATTAGCCTGCAAACATACAAGGGTATGATGAAACAAAGATGAAAGTGGCTTTCGAAATAATTTTCTCAGTTCGGCAATAGCCGATCAGCACGTTAGCCATATTCAATTCCTGTGGGCCCAGGCCGGACACGAATAGCACTGTTCGATATTCTGTGTACCACGAACAAAATTTATGTGAACGGCGGATGACAAGGCGCAGACATACTACGCATGTGTAATGTTTGATATAGTATTCAAATAGAGATTTAATCTTTGATATTGTATGACGTAGCAATACAACTTACCTATATATAAGAGAAAAAAATGAGTCTTAAGAAAATTCTTACACGGTTGTGAAGCTACAATATTTAGGTGATATAGGATTTTTAACATTATGCTTATAAATACTTGATTACTGATATAGTGAAACCAAGGCGTGAATTGTTTTTGAAAATTTAAAATATTAGAGCTTATTTAAAAGTAAAAAAGAATAGAATGGATACTTTAAAATAAATAATTAATTATACTACTACCTACTACGTGACATAAGAAATAACATATCTTAAAGTACACTTAAACACTAACGTTTGCAACATAATTATATTAAGTACCTATATTTGCGTGTATATTAATCACAGATGATTAATTTTTGTAACATGCACCTTCATTACAACGACGCTAAGTCGTATTTATATTGCGACGCATTAATTTGTTTCCTGCAAGTTCGCAACTATTTCTACAGTCTTATAACAGCATTCTAGAATTGAAACTTTCGAGATGCTTCTCGAAGTTTCTTTCGCTATACAACTTCACTCATTAAGTTCATTAACAAGATCTGAGGTCAATATTTTATGTTTTCCGGTCGCTCTCAATATTTCTCATTCGTTTACATTAAACTCAGCTCGACGACTGAGTCGACAAAAATATTCAAGAAACGCTTTGAATTCCGATGTTTTATGTTTAACGCAAATAATTTAAGAACTTGTGAAAACTTCGCCCTCTTGATTAACAGAGCTCAATTAGGTGATTCAAGTTCAACATTTTACAAAAGCGCTTCACAGCGATTGTTAAGCGGTGTTTGTTGGTTTACAGAAAGCGCGTTATGGAAATCTTGACTGAACCCTCGCTCCAAATTATTTATAAAACATTTTAATTTAGTGGAGTGCTGCAAAATAAAGGATCATAAGCATAAGTTGAGGAATTGAGGATAAATAAAGCGGCCGGTTTCTACTTAAATTTTTAGATTTTAAATATTGCAATTTACTTCGTCGAACTGCAGTGCGGGCTCTGTAAATTCCATTCAGCTAAATAGCTTTTGAGGGAGATAAGAATCTAGCCATACAATACTTCCCTGCTTCGAGCGCGAAACTAAGAAAATTGAAAACAGAGTCGCCTAGTGGGACTGCAACGTCGATGGTCCGATTTCAGGCAACTTGAGATTTCAATTACTACCATCGTAAAAATTTAAAGTCGATAAACAGTCGAGTTTCGGTCGGACAAAGTTTTTCCGCGATACAATCCCTTCAGTCTGGCAATCTTGGTTTTAATAAGTATATAACGTTCCCGAGATGTACCTGTGAGAGGTGGATTTACATAATCATTACCATATCTGGCGCACTGGCGCGCGTATTATGCCCGAGAGGTTAATAATGCTATTTTCTCGGTACGTTTTCACGTTGCTATTTGAAGTTATCGACCCACTTTATCTGCCTCGTCATTGTAACTAGCCACTCAAGGAACTGCCTCGCCCCTTCGCTGCAAAGGTTACAATTTAATTTGATAGGCTCTAGAGTTTTCTAAGAACACTCTGATTTGCAATTTTATTCACATACATTCACAGTGTTGGAATATAAGTTATAGACTTTGTCTATTTTGCTTAATACATGTACTACGTTATACCCTGATAATATTATTACTGTTTTTTTTTCAAATTAAGCATTAACAATGTCTTTAAGAGAATAATTCATAAATGTTGTATATTAACAACAATTATTATATAGTAATATAGTAATATTCTTATATTTATAAACAAATTTATAAATATAAGACAACCAACTATATTTACATACCAACAAAGCAACGTGAATATTTTTAACTTTTCACGAAGCGAAGCCACGAATACCAGCGAGGCTGTTTATAATTTTCCTAATGCATAAAAATCAACTACTCTGATATACTCGTTGCGTCAAACATAAGTACATGAGCCGATGTCGGCTTTTCTCTAAGTCTTATTTAACGGATCAGAGGATACGCTCTTTCAAAAATGTATGCTCTCTTAACGAACCATATCTCATTCGGGAAGCTTCTAATATTTAATACGTGAAATTTCCAGTCTGAGCCTCCTAAATTTCCCTTTTTAAAGATGTTTTAAAGGTATTCATACAAGCGATGCGTACATGCACGTAATTAGAACAAATATAAATCTAAAACGATATACATATAACCTTTAATAGAATTAATCATAACATTCACTTTACATGGCAGCAATAGTATGGTTTCCGAACTACTTACATGAAGAAAAAGAGTAATGTAACACGAACTATAAATATCATCAGTCTACTAACCTTTAATTCGATGTAATAACCGAGACTAAACTTCACTTATAGATTGAACGATTACAAAACTTCTAACTCAAACATAATATTGCGTAAACAATAAACATATTAATTTTAATTAAGACTCACTTCCAATCATCGACGTTGTCTGTACAACTACTAAGCATTCTGTATGATTTAATGTCTTCGAAGGGCGGGGAATCCATAAAACATTCGATGTATTTGGATTTTATGATGATTAAAATATAATGGTATTTCATATTTGTTTTGAGAACTCCGCTACATTTAAACTTTTGTAAGGTACACTTCGTTGTTATATTTCATACAATAAATGTACCTATTGCTAAAATCGAAACGTCTTCAATTATCTTTAATAATAATTTGTCAGGCAAATAGCCTAGTTAGTGTATAAGTACTTCGAATGTCTCATTTAATAGCTTTTATTATAAATTACATAATATATTATTTTTAAATGAGACTTGATTTATATAGTCTAGGTCTTATCGTTAACAATATGATATATTATTGAAATCAAAAAGAAGATGCTTAGTGAGCACTTGCAAAGGCCAATAAATCTTAACTTTGAGAGAAAGTAGTACAATATCTTATCCGTATACGAATTTTTATCTTAACAACGTTTGTCCCGTGTAAGCGATTTAGACTATTTCTGATAAAATAAATAGGGATATCAAGAAGTCATAAAATAGCTATGTTATACAATCAAGTGCTTAAAAAGTCATTAAAACATGCATTAGAGCAACGATACGTTTATCGCTGAACGTTAATATTATCGTATTTAAGAAACTTCCTCGTGGTATTAACTGGTGATAATGATGTGAAGGAACCGGTCGTTGTTTTGCAGTTTTGTTAATTATATAATATTCGATATCAAATTTGGGGAATTAATTCGATAGGCTCTTAAAATTAATAATAAAAATGTTAAATAATAATATTATAAGGCAATTTTGTTTTGTAGGAAAATTAAAAGATGACTATCTTTGGAATATAGTTTTTATTTGAAAACATTGGGCTATATTGTAGTACATGCAGTAGCACTTTAGAAAGTCAGGTATGATAAAATTATTTATATGCTATTTTTTTATTTTCCAATGCTGATCAAAAATCTGTTAGTTTCTTTACACGAACTATTGACATAAGATTTAAAACAACTTAATTGCTTGCTTTGCCAGATGATAAATGTGTATATTAATATAACGTTAACATGTTATTTTTATATAACGCTGATAAGAAGATTTTGTAACTTATTTGGACTATGTATGTACATTGCATTCTATCTCTCTCTCTCTCTCAGTCTAAGGCTCTCTGATAACAAAGTTGTCCAAATAGCTCCATCTATCTTTTAAATGATTGCCTTATTTCAGCTACTTTCGGGCGCACTGCGTAATGACATATTCGTTTCATGTGTTATATTAGATATTAGATTATTCAATATTAGATTTTTCATACGAACCAATTGCTAAGAAGGTTTAAGACTTACTTGAAGCACTTTAAAACTTTAATGTTTTTTTTGTTCTTTGTGGCTGTCATTATAGGGTAATAACAGACTTCGGGGGAAAAGACCATGGTTGTTGACCAAGTCATTTCAATGACTCAAAAACCTATTAGGCCTATAATAAGTAGATAACCAGATTTTTAATCACTATTTAAATCCACAACAAAATAATTTCAAATGTTTTCTAGGAATAAAATAAAAATTATACCCAACGTAACTATGTAATGTCTATACTTAATGTAAATGGTTGATAACCGTGTTAATGATATTTTAAAACAAATAAATATATTTTTAATAAACTAACGCATATAAAAAGGTAAGGTATAAGCTATTTTAAAAACCCTAGAAAGGACACAAGGACACTCCAAAGAGAATACACAAATCACAAGCGACCACGAAAGCCAAGCAACTTAAACCATCAAGAGCGTAAGCTAATAAAAAACCCTAAAAAATATCGTAAAGACACAAAGAAAAACCAAAGAGAATACGCAAACCACGAACCACCACGAAAACCAAGCAACTAAAACCATCAAGAATCACAAATGTTATTTAAGCCAACATAAGCGTATTAGCGGCCGGTATCGCATTTAATTTGTATCAATATTTATGCGCATACACCGGCCGGTTTGCACTCTAAACCGCATAATGCATTAACTGATTACCCAGCTATCCATCTTCCAATGCTTTGCTGCACCTAACGTCTTTCTAGAACCGTTTGCGTGGAGCTAGTCACTCGACTAGGAGCGGTTTATTTAATTTTTTGTAAGGTTTTCGTAAACTTTCTTTTTTTATAAAATTTCATTAAAGTTTTTTTAAACCAATTAATTTTAAAAGAGCTTGTAAAATGTTGATACGATGAAATATGTTGCAAAAGCGGGAAAGATTATAAAAAATCATAATTGTATTCTTTTTGGGACTGTAAATAAACGGTTAGATACTAAAAATGTAATAAAAGAATAATTCCTTTTTAATTCATCTCAAAAAAGTCGGCCAGTAAAAAAAGCTCTTAAGAAACATATAAACTATGCTATAATAATTATGTGTATATTAAAATATTATATTCTTCGAGGCAATTGTGCCTATATATTATTATTGAATACACATCAATGGGAACGAAATCACGAGCAACGGTTAGTGTTAAGAAAGTCGTTAGATTCTAAAACGGTAAAATACAAAAAATGGAAAAGCTGGCTATCAGATGTTAAAAAAATGGATGTTGGATATAAAATTAATAAAAGGGTTTCCATATGATTTACTAGTACGTGGAATAAAAGTAGTAATAATGTTAACGCCTTCCAGGAATTTTCCGGATATCAAAGTATTATATAAAATGTTATGTTAAGGATAACCGTTTTCCGGTCTGAGAAGCTTTCGGTATTTTCAAAGGCTAAATATACTATATAACTTATTTAATTCGATGAACTACATTATACCTACCTACCTTAGATTAAGTGCTGCTTAATGAATTTTAATAGAAGATATAATCTACATTAATAGGAACGATTGTAATTCAAACTGACTAAAACTTACTAGAATTTTAACTTCGACTTTGACTAGAATGCTTGAACGAGCACGAGCAAGCATTGTACGTACGAGAACTATGATAGTCGAACACTTTTGAGAATACGTGTTTCCATAATAACTTTACAGCGAACTTAATTTGAAATCACGGTAATTATAGCGCGCTTTATTTATTGCAGTAATGACGCATTGCTTGTGCATAACAATCATTTCTGAACGCACCACACAACGCCCACGTGACCTTTCATTTGTTACGAAGAAACCGTACCCCGGTAAAATCGTTTTGTTTATGACATTTCCCCGTTTATTTATGTTAATTTGTTTCGAACGTCAAATTAAATTGTTGTACTGGGGCGTTGTTTTCAGGCTGTTCGTATGCCGAGCACATATCTGAAACTCCATTATTTATCCCCTTAAGACGATACATGTGAGCCAGTAAATATCGCGGTCTGTTTAAAGAAAAATATGTAAAACACGTACCGAGGCAGCTTTTGTTGTCGAGAGACGTATTTGGAACGATGATTTCGTTTCGCACCAATGAACGAATTTTCCCCGGAATTAGGTGAAAAGTTTCGTCACCAAATGTACTGATAAAATTATTATTATTTAATGTTAAAATCAATACATTTTTATCCACAGATAAGAAAACAGTCCATTATTGCGTCAAAAATAATATGGGCATTTAAGTCAATTACTCGCAGTCCCAAATAAGATTGGTATATTATTTGTACAATCACATCTTATTAAATCAACTTGAATATCATACAAATCGAATAGCGTTAATGAATGATCCCTGAGCGCACCGCTAACTTCGGGAAAGTTCTTTCGTTCAATAAAATGACTTGTGTTCGTATAACTTTTTCCAGGTCACAAATTATAAGTAAGAAACACAAATAACAGCCGAAGGGCCCGGGGCAAGACGTAATCAGTCCGGACAGAAATTGGAAGCTTTAAGGGTGTGATCAGTTAACGCATACAAGGACACCAACATTCCATTCCAAACAAATAAATACTTAAACATTCCCAATGCGGTTTTGTTTTGTAGCTCTTCGAGATCAGAGATTCCCAATAAACTCGCGACGAACCGTTGCTTAGTTTTCGAAATGCCTCTAGAGGATTAAGTTGACGTAAAATAAAGTTAGGCGTTTGAAATAATAATCCTCTCTAATTTCCAAATAAAGCATCTCTCGGCGTCGCATTCACATTGTTCAACCTTTGTCGTCATCAAGGTTGTAAATGTAAAAAAAGTTAAAAAAGGTTCTTGAAAAAGTCTTACGTTAACCCAATTAACGTTATTCTGAATCTTTTGAAGGCGCAAAAAAGAGAATACAGCAAGCAGCCTACGCAACTCTCATCGGTTTTGAGTACACAGCCAACCATTGGAGGGCCCTCCAGACCCCTTGTCGGCAGACTTCGGATATCTTTGCACCTTAATTACACTCCGCCTCGGTAAGAACGACACGTATAGTCTCGAACGCTATCAAAAAGGGAGTTTTTTTTAAAGATCAGCCTTTGCTTAAAATTCTAGAGCCTCTTATTAATATTGCAAGGTGTGGTGAAATATCGCTGAGTTGCGAAATTTTCATGCTGATATTTATTATTTGATATCAAAGACTCTTTAAAATTATGCTCGTTCGAATAAACAATAATAATTACTCGTTAGTCAAATAAATTATCAATTTCCGATATTATGAGGTGAAATAGCAAATTCGTTTGTTCAATACAGACATTTTCGATGACTTTAGGTATTTATTTGATTCTTATTTTGAACATTAATTATTATTTACTTTTTCGGGGGTAGGCGTGAAAAAAGTCATACGTACGAAATTTGCTCTCTTGTAATTTAATTAAAATAATTTTCAAAATTAATAATATAATGTTCTAAAGTACCCTAAGTACTCACCGGAATATTCTCCTAAGTATAAACTATTGGTAACACTGTTGTTGTTGTGTACTTTCGCACTACTACTTTTTCAAAGAAAAAATGGAAGTTCAGGCACTTAAGCATTCCATGGCTGAAATGTCTGAAATGATACACAAGCGGTTGCTCGAATTTCAGCAGGACCTTCAAAAAACGACCACCACCTCTTCACTGACAAGTCCTCCAACACGTCTCGCATCAGATTTTAATGCTTTTCGAACATTTGTCCTTACTTCTTTACAATGTCTGCAAGCACAAGTGGATGGACTATCTAAAATATGTGAAGACCAAGAGATGAGGAGCAGGCGGAAGATCTTGCTATTACATGGGGTACCGGAGGCAAATAATGAAAATACCTCAGCTGTGGTGTTGAATGTTTTCTCAACCCAGCTTAAAGTACCCGGCTTGTCTACAGAATGTCTCAGTCGATGCCATCGGCTTGGCGTGCTTAGTGAGTCCAAAGTTCGCCCAATTTTAGTGAAGTTCCGCGATTTGACGAACAAAAATAAGATTTGGACATCTAAGACGAAACTCCGGGGATCTGGCATCACCTTGTCAGAGTTCCTCACGAAGCCCAGACATGACATTTTCATAACAGCAAGGAGTCGTTTCGGTGTTTCCAAGTGCTGGACAAATGGTGGCCGCATTTATGTGATTAGTTCCGATGGATCCCGTCACTTAGTTGAAACAATCGCTGACTTGAATTCCATACCGGCAGAATCGACTACTAAGAACACCGGATCTTCTGCAAGTTCTAATATTCCTCCCAAAGATACTAAGGCAGCTCCTCGTACCAAGCGTCCCATCAGAATCAAGTAACTTTGTATCATTATTCCTTTCTATGTTTTTAATCTAGTTTTGCACGATAATTTCTGTTGTTTACTCCTTCTTTTTCCTCTTTATATTGTTATTTATTGTTTAAACTCACTGCATGTAATTAAATCTCAAGTAGCTTTTTGTTTACTGTCGAATGTCATTTGTCAATTTGTAGTATTCTGCCAAATGTCTCATTTGACATTAGTAATTTGTAGTGTGATTAGTGATGTGTTGCCATATAGGTAAATGTTTTTTTGTTTTCTATTTTGTAACGCCGGAGGGTATTGGGTACAAAGTGTAGTGCTTATTAATTTATAATTTAAATTTTTTTTTTTTAACATTAATATATTTATTTTATAACATTACATTTTATTATATATTTATCTTATAAATAATTTTTGTATACTTATATATATATTTATAAATTTAGGTATACTTTTGTATAATGTCTGATAATTCTGGTTTTATAGATTGTTTTTCTTCGAGTTCTAATTCTCTGGACAGTGATGTGGATAGTTTTCATAGTGCATGTTCTCCTCCTTTAGATATTTCCCTTTCTTCGATCTTCAAAGATGCTACTCCTAATTTTAATGTGGTGCATATTAATGCTCAGAGCATACCTGCTCATTATTCCGATTTGCTTACGACATTCACCAGTAATGACATCCATGCCATTCTTATTTCTGAGACATGGCTTAAACCCTCTCTCCTGTCATCTTGTTTTTCTCTTCCCGGCTATCACCTGATTCGTAATGATCGCCTAGGAAAACGTGGCGGTGGTGTTGCAATTTATCTTCGCTCCCACATTTCTTACACTTTAGTTTCCTCTTCCCCGCAACCTCCTTCTACCAATGCTACTGAGAATTTGCTCATTGAAGTTAAGCTCTCCAACTCTAAAGTACTTCTTGGCGTTTTTTACAGTCCCTCTCTCACTGTTGATTATTTCTCCTCCTTTGAAAGTTTACTCTATAATTTCACACCACAGTACGACCACGTAATCTTTATGGGCGATTTTAATACGTGCCTACTAAAAGGTGATAGTCGAAGCTCTAAACTACGTAATTTACTGAACTCTTTTAATCTCGTTCCACTCCCTCTCAATGCCACACATTTCTTTCCCGGCTGCTCTCAATCTCTCCTTGATCTTATTATAGTCTCTTCTCCCACGCATGTTGCTAAACATGGCCAGTGTAGTGCCGACGCTTTTTCTTTTCATGACCTTATTTACCTTTCCTATCAACTTCGTTCTCCTAAACTTAAGTCTTCTACTATTCTCCTTCGTAACTTTGCCGGAATGGATCGGAATCAACTTTTATTGGACGCTAATGACATAAACTGGGATATTGTGTATAATGCAACTTGTGTTGATCAAAAAGTCACAGCATTCACCAACCTACTGCTGGAGCTATATGATAAACATGCTCCTGTTAGGCCTGTCAAAAGGAAGCATGCGCCGGCACCTTGGCTCTCTGCTGAGCTTAAATCTCTTATTAATAAGAAAAACAGGGCCAAAAGCAAATTTAAAACAGCTAAAAGTGATAAAGCGCGTGAAAAATACAACAAGATTCGTAATCGCTGCAACGTATTGTGTAGAGATGCACAACGACGCCATTTCCATAATTCAGTCGAGAACGGCGACTCTGCCAAGGTCTGGAAATTTCTTAAATCAATAGGAGTTGGTAAATTACCTCAGAATGTCTCCTCTAGTAACATTAACATTAACGAGCTCAACAAACATTTTTCTTCTTATCCGATGTTAAGTGATAATATTAAACAGAAAACTATCGATACTTATTCTTTATTACCAACTCCTGATTTTCCCCCGTTCTTTTTCAAACAAGTAACTGATTGTGATGTTAAGAAAAACATATTGTCCATATCATCGAATGCTGTCGGTAGTGACCTTATCAGCCGTAAAATGATCGTTCCCATCCTCGATTCCATTGCCCCTATAATAACTCATATTTTTAACTGGTCCATAACCACCGGTGTTTTTCCTAGTTACTGGAAGAACGCACAAGTTATCCCCCTTCCCAAAAAATGCCACGCTTCTTGTTATTCAGATTTTCGTCCAATATCTATTCTACCATTCCTTTCCAAAGTTTTTGAACGAGTCATCCATCAACAATTAACCTTTTTCCTCAATCGTAACAATGTATTAAGTCCTTTTCAATCTGGTTTCCGCCCCGGTCATAGTACTGCCACTGCTCTCATTAAGGTTACTGATGACATTCGCTTGGCTATGGATAATAAGCAGCTCACAGTACTTACTCTTTTAGACTTCAGTAATGCCTTCAACACCGTCGATTTTGACATACTGCTGAGTCTGCTTCGTTTAATTAACATATCTCCAACGGTTATTAATTGGTTTCATAGTTACCTGCGCGGCCGGCAACAGCGTGTTTTGGTGGATGACAAACATTCATCTTGGTGTGCTGTAACTGCTGGTGTGCCGCAGGGTGGCGTGTTGTCTCCCCTTCTTTTTGCAATTTTCATTAACTTCTTAACTTCCAAATTATCTTCTCTCTACCATATGTATGCAGATGATTTACAGATATACATGCATTGCAAGCCTAATAAAATTTCCGAAACGATAAACTCAATTAATACTGAATTGATTGCTATAGAAACTTGGAGTAAACAGCATGGACTCCAAATTAATCCGTCTAAAAGTCAAGTTATCGTTATCGGTAGTCAGTACTTGTTGTCTGAAATTGACTGGGGTGCTTTACCCACTGTTTTTGTCAATGGAGTTATGCTTGATTTTAGTAAAGAAGTAAAAAACCTAGGCGTCACGTTTGACCAAACTCTATCTTGGTCCAATCATTTGCAGAATCTGAGCCGAAAACTGTACGCCTCGGCTGGCTCACTTCGCCGCCTCCGCAATTTCCTACCCATTCCGACAAAGATTTCTCTTGCTCATTCCCTGTTACTCTCTATTATAGACTATGCTGACTCTGCCTTCCCTGATTTAACTTTCGAGCAGCTGGAAAAGCTAGAAAGGCTTCAAAATATGTGCATACGGTTTATATACTGTCTAAGAAAGTATGACCACGT
>DWAJ01000640.1:0-29823 GCA_018238005.1 Eurema mandarina
AACGGCGCTACTATGCGCTCTCAAATGAATTCTTCATTTCCTGGACACTTATTAGCTAATTTACTGCATGAATCGCTATCAAAATCAACATAAAATCACTATATGCACCAAAAAATAGATATTCAATTGTGATTACAAATAGACGCCGCCAGATTCCCGCCAAAACTTAGTGGTCTCTTCCTATCAAGTTAAGTCAGTCGCGTTTATAAGTAATGATTTATATATATTTGAAATATAAACTTATAATATACAAATTACATTCTCGGTTCTCTCGGCCGTTACAAAGTGGAGGGCGTAAGTGACATTACTAGTGTTGCCACGTTATTAATGTTGCTAGAAAGAAGTGACGTTCCGTTAACGAAACGCCACACGTTCTGTTTCTATGTACCCTCAAATACAAACCTCGCAACAACAATCCCGAGGGAAGCAGAGCCGATCCAGGCGAAGATCATGAAAGCGCCGTGCAATTTGAGCAGGAGTTTAGACGCGCCGGCCGCCGCGCCCACACTGGCTAGAGCTAGCTGATCGCCTGTTGCTTCGAATGCCAGGTTGTGGAAACCTACGCGATCTGCGTCTAGAAGTAATATCAAACTTAATGAGTTTTTTTAAATGCGTTTCATAGACAGAATTTAAAAAAAATCACATACGATCGAATTGAGGAAACCTCCTTTTTTAAGTCGGTTAAAGACACTTAAATTCCAGAAGTCGTAATACTAACGTTAGAGAGTTTTTTAATGTGTTTCACAGACAGAATTTAAAAAAAAATCTTTTCCGATCGAAATTGAGATACCTCCTTTTTTAAAGTCGGTTAAAGACACAAAAAATTCCAGAAGTCGTAATACTAACGTTAGTGAGTTTTTTTAATGCGTTTCATAGACAAAATTAAAAAAAAAATCATATACGATCGAATTGAGAAACCTCTTCCTTTTTTAAAGTCGGTTAAAGACACTTAAATTCCAGAAGCCGTAATACTAACGTTAATGAGCTTTTAATGCGTTTCACAGACAGAATTTAAAAAAAAATCATATACGATCGAATTGAGAAAACCTCCTTTTTAAAGTCGGTTAAAGACACAAAAAATTCCAGAAGTCGTAATACTAACGTTAGTGAGTTTTTTTAATGCGTTTCATAGACAAAATTAAAAAAAAATCATATACGATCGAATTGAGAAACCTCTTCCTTTTTTAAAGTCGGTTAAAGACACTTAAATTCCAGAAGTCGTAATAACAATTTTTATAAGTTTTTTAATGCGTTTCATAGACAGAATTAAAAAAAATCATATCCGATCGAAACCTTTTTTTAAAGTCGGTTAAACGTAAATTCCGACAGCGTTAAAACTTGCACCACCGATGTTACGCTAGGAATCAAATAATTCATTAAGGTTAGTAGGTCTATTATAGCATGTGCTATATGAATGATGTGTAGGTACGTGCTTACGTATAGTTAACGTATCGTGATTTTACTTACGATTCGTGTCTACCCACACAATTATAAGTAAAATTTGCAATATACAAGATATCAAATCTACAATAACAGTCAGTTTGAAAACCGAATGACAGTTAACCTCATAGAAAAATTACGAACCACAGATTAAAAAAAAACCATAGACAATTAAACTGACCTTTCATCTCACTTCCGGACAGAACCATCAGATTATACTTATTATTCGCCAAATCGAAGGTCTGTCCCATAACCACGGACACCACATCTCTAGTGAACTTGCAATACAATTTCCCATCAATCGTGGAACTTTCTAGAAGTTTTACTATTTCTTGGGGCGAATCTGATCTCTTAACATACGGGTCCACTTTTGGATAAGTCCACGAAGTAAATAAGTTTACTCTGCCATTGTCATTTCTGACACATTCCATGGCGCTGTCATCGCCCATTTTGTTATCTGTGCTCAAGCCGGCTGCTACATATTTAGGGTTATCTGTGCCTTGTATTTCGAAGGTGTAGGTGTCGCCAGCTACGAAAATTGCCAATACAGCTTTGCAGTTGCCGGTTTTAATGCAATTTTGGGGAATACCAAAACATAATTTTGTGTCTTCACATCCTTGATATATAACGTCTAGCGGAGGTGGGGTTGTCTTTGGCTGAAATACACATATTTGCCATTAAAATAAATACAATACACATTGATTTACGAGTTCTTATACTTTAAGCCTGTAAATATTTTTTTTAAGTTTAAGTAAAAAAATTGTTTGCTATTTTTTTACTTTTAGATAGAAATTACACACTAAATGTAAGTTTCATGCGTATTTTATATTTATGAAGACATTTCCTATACATCGAATACGGTATGGAAATCTTTCTCACTTAATTATTCATAACTAAATATAAATTATAATAAACTAGATGTCCGCGTGGACTTTCATATAAACAAAAGTATCCCATATTTTATCTCAGGCTCTAGACCATCTGTGTACCAAATTTCATAGCAATCGGTTCAGTAGTTTTAGCCCAATAAAAGGACAGACAGACATAGTTACTTTCGCATTTATAATAATAGTATGGATTACCTTAGACTCCATTATAACTGGCGGTGGTTGTGTAGGCCTCTGAGTGGTGGAAGCAGATGGTGTCGTCACCACCGTGTCTGCAGTTACCACCTCAACGAGTGGCGATTCCACGTTGCGCCAGAACGTTGCGTAGCCTTGAGCTACTGTTGCTCTGAAAAAATAATCTGTATTTTAATATATTCTTATTTTTGGGAGATACATATAATAAGTAAACTTCGAAATTTTACTTTAGCAGATATTCTTAATAACGTGGCATTGGTACTTTAATATAGAAAAATGCACACGTCAGCCTGCTTTGTGATAATAACAGTAAATACAAAATAGTACCTTCATTAGATTCTATGAAAAAATTTTAAAATCGTTTTTTGTGAAACAGTTTATTAAAATAAGAAAGGTCGTAGGTGCTTGATAACTTTTAGTAGGTAACTGACGAGTCTAGAGCGTAGAAATTTGGAGAGTAGTCCAAAACTAGAAAAACACCAATCTACTTACTTAAACTCTACTCCCCCCAGGAAGTCATTAGGCGCTTGCCAAATGAACGTTAGAGGTGGTTTGTCTTCAGGTGTTGTGTGCGTGGCCGTGTCATTGTTTCCTCGACAGTTGATGATCTGAGATGCTGCGTCTGGTACCGATGTAAATTTGCCCACTATTTGTTCCGGGTTCTGAAAAAATATGATCCAGTTCCATCGTTGTAAAACTCCGTTACTTTTAGCCAAAGAGTTAGCGTGTTTAATTATGCCATTATCATAGATTCCGATCCATAAAAGAGTATTCAATAATTGGCTGAATTATTAGGTAGATTTTTTGTTATCTAGGTTATGTTAAGTTGATTTTTACCACACTATTAAGAACAAACCAAACCTAATCGCAAAAAGTTGTTTTCAAAAACAGCGGAAGAGGAAAAAGCCCTCTTCCGCTGTTTAAAGAAAGAAAGAAAGAAACAACTATTACAGAATACATTATACATACATTGAAAAAATACACAAGGCACGTTACAGAAATAAATGAATCAAGACAGTTGTTCTGCAAAAGAACTTAGCATATAATGGAGTTGTAAATTGTGCGTTTTCAACGAAATGACCACAATGTTAATTTTTTGTGTTTAATCCTTCGTATTGTATTGGTGTGATCTTTTATAGGTACTTTCAGATAGAAAATGGCTACATTTACACAATATTTATTATATTTTAGCTTTATAGTCGGCTAATTAGCAGATATATAATTAGCTTCTTAAGTATTCCCGTTGACTTAACTGGTTTTCTACATTTGTTTTTTACCAAAACCCACCTGTATAGCTCTAGCCTGTATAATAAAGCCGCCAATCGGTACTGGTGCTCCGAATGGGCTTCCGATGGTAACATTGAGACTCTCTCCTTGTCGAACTTGTGATGATGAAGTGGAAATAGCATATGGAGGTACTGAAGACTGTGGCTGAATGCCGCTGTGGCGTGGCATTTGGTCGATACAGGCCTGGAATTGTTAATTATAATAGTAAGTATAGTACGCGTCACGAATATTTAGCGCTGAACGAAACCTGCGCAGAAGTCAAAAATAAGGTATCGAGGTAGCGGCGCGGCGCGCGGGGCGCGTGATCGTCGGGTTCGCGAGCGTTGATTGGTTGTCCCAGTCGTGTTGTCTTCCTCGCAGCAATACGTTAATTACGAGCGCGATTCTACCGATGCGCAGCTATTCTCGTCAATCGCTAAACATAAATGACGCGTACTATACCTATGTAGATGTCAAAAACTACGCAACAATTTCCAGGTTTTTTTGATGTGAAGTGATTTAAGAAGAAGATTTATGTGTATAATACATCCATAGACGCATGTCAAACCGCGGCTCGGTTAGTAGTAGATAAAGCAAGTAGCTGAAATTATTATTAAAAAAAAATAAGCAGTTAAAGATCATACCGCTTTATCTATTAAATACGGCATCGAATTGCGGTAGTTCAAAATAATACGAAGGACACAATATTAAACAACCCTACTCTTATTGGTCTCATCGACCCCTGCTACTTTATCAAAATTTTATATGTATATCACCTCCTACCTCAGTAATTCCCAACGTTATGTCTGCATTTTAATCTCAAACAAAAGTCCTCCTCAGAGCGTCGAATTGTTTTGTTATAGTATTTAAAAGGTATTTAACGAAACGTTCGCTTTGTTCGGGGCAAGCCGGTGCATTTTATACGTCTAAATCTGTGCCTGATTTAATTTGTCGTATGCAATGAACGCTTGAGTAACGGCGCATACTGACATCTAGGAGATCTGTTAGCGGGCTTTGCGAATTGTATGGAGATGTTAATTATATATTTTTATATGTATAGGTTGCCTTGTACGTGTTGTTTGGTTGTAGGTTCGATTTCCATACTGTTAATTTATGCCTATCTATGTATGACCGCTTGGTGCAGTGGTAGCACAACTGCTTTATGACAGTCAAGGGCTGTTGGTTCGATCCTTACACTGGAAAAAGTATTCCTAATTTGCATTTGTTTCAGGGTCTGGGTGTTGCTACCTCTCACAGAAAATTGACGTCAAGTAGGTATATACTTGTATCTTATCAGAGACGCATATCATAACGCAATGGCGTTTGATTGGGTTAGTGAAAGCGACTTCGTCCTATCTTATATTCCCTTTAGTCTTCAATCATTCCCTTTTCACTATTTTGAATGTCCCAACGCAGTCGTGAAGCACCTAGGTTTTCGACTGTTCGGGGGCGGAAGCACCAATATATAAAATTGCCTACGAACTTCAAGTCAACGTCAACTCAAATTGTGCCATCAAACTTTCAATCCCTAACAAAACTTCAGTGTTAAATTAAATAAACAAAAAACGAATTATATAATGTTTTAACAGCTCCTAAAGTATCCCAGTTTTCCCAGCGCTGAGCGATCTCAGGTGAAACGTCCCACGCTTGACGCAAACTCTCATTCGCCTGTCACGTCGCGTTTGACACTTTTCTGTAGTGCGAAGGATTAGTCTTGTAGGTAAAGATGTTTTTCTCTTCATACTTTTAATGTGGATGGAATGAAAAGTTGAAAAGTTGATGAAAAATGTATGATTATGTAACTTCATAAAAGGCATTGTAGTTGATTTTCAGTAAAAAAATTTGTTTTACTGAAAGTACTTTTTTTGGTAGCGTGTGATTTCATTTGCATAAACCTAACTGTCCTATTTTTTTAGTTTTAATTTTATAGTTAGACATATATGTAATTCACAATTTGAGATTTTATTAAGAAAATTATTTTCAAAATCATTTTAGTAAATTCAGCGACTTACGCAAAAAGTTATATAATATTAGTCCTTATTAATACCTGTTACTAACTTACAAAATTTTCCTCTTTACATCTTGAATATCTTTATTCTTATCTTTTTAATTATGTTAATTCATTATAATCAATTATCTTATTTTATTACATCACAAAATGTAGCCATAAAAAATTATCAAAAAGCCTAAAGACACAAATAAAAGGAAAAACAAAACGTCCCCGAAGACTATACAAGTTAATTTTTAACGATCGCTAATCAAAATTGTTTAATTACCTTCAGAGGGTAAGCTGAGATTGAAGGGAGCTCAACGATCGTCCAAATTGTGAAACTCCGATAAACTCGTATTTTGAAAGTGTCAAGATGCGGAAATTATATTTTTTTGAAAAAAAAGGACCCAATTCCATTGAAAATTTTATTGAAAAACTTGAACGTGATTTAATATATTCATATTATAGATCAAGTATTATGGAGAAATTCACCATACAAAAAAAATATGTCTCATAGAGAACAAACCATAATATAAGTACAAATAAGGCAGGGAAAAACATGAAACTTAACAACTACAACAAAACATCACTCTTTACTCACAGTTCTTATTTAAAATAAATATTTAATCTGTGCCAAAAAAAATTATTAAGAAACTTTCTATAAATGCGACTTAATTTTCCGAAAACCACAGATTGTTAAGTCCCCCCAAGTTCGAGGTGTCAATCCACATTATCATTCATCTGTGCTTGTCCCTCGCGAAACATTCAAACAATTTGTTATCTGTATTTCTTTATAATCGCTTATTGTCCTATCTGTGACGATTTAAAAGAGGAATATTTATAGTCTGTTATGCTTACGTCAAATTTGTATGACAAGGCGGGAGTTTTGTAACAATTTTAATTATTTCTTAAGAGCCATATAGTTATTAATACATAGTATATAAAATATCTATTATTAAAATGTATATTTATTTTGACATAAACAACAACAGGGTAACTAGAAAACTAAATTGATTCAATAAAGTAAGAAATAATTCTTAAATAAAGTTAATAGGGTATAACACTATACCTTCTATTTCTCCTAAAAAAAATTTAAAATATTTCTATCAAATACTTAATAAGCGCACGTAAAACTACCTAAAGAAATTTTAAAATTACATCATTAAACTACGTGTAGTCTAAAGAATATTAATATGCACATTTGTCTGGCGGAAACGTGCAGCCATAGCTAAGTCGGTTTATTCGCGAGATAACAGCAAATGTATTCTGATGCACATCTATACCGCCCATAAACCGCAGATGACGCCATTTTGTGTTAGTGTTTTTCTGATTTAACTTTTTATTAACTAAATCGTTTGGGGTTCGTGGAATTTTATTTGGCTCAGCATGTTTTTAATAATCAATTGTTGTGCGCTTTTGCTGGATAGATCTGTTTAATTTTTTTACGATTTTTTTTACTTAAAATTATATAATCGACGATCATCTCAACAATAGATAAAATATGTTTTTTAAAGTGTCATAATCGCTATTTAATAATTAATTAATTAATAAAAAAGACCACAAGATTGTATCACCCTCTAACAGTCAACCTGAGTCTAGAATGGCATAATAATCATTTTCAGAAATGTCTATAATTTTCGTTCAGTATGTGAGAGTACCAACGACCCATTTTTCCTTGTATGATAGTTAATTTCCTTAACACAAAATGCTTATACCAGCAACGCATTCACGAAACTAAACGATTAGAAATTAACTATGGGAGGAGGTAGTTGCAACATCAAGAGAACCTCTTTATTAGCTACTAGCTGTTGCTCGCGACTTCGTCCCCGTTGATTTGTTTTTCCATTATTTCTTCGCTCCTATCAGTCGCAGCGTGATTTTATGTAGCCTTAAGCCTTCCTCAATAAATTGTCTATTCAATAAAAAAAGAATTTTTCAATTCGAACCAGTAGTTCCTGAGATTAGCGGGTTCAAACAAACAAACTCTTCAGCTTTAAATATTAGTATAGATATAGATTAAGCATAGCAAAAAACTACTTTAAGAAGTATTTAGCTTAGTATTTAACTTAGTATTGGCAAAATTAGTATGCATACTATCAGAGAACGAGTAATTGGTTTACTTCCTATAAAATACCCAAGTCATATATTATATTATGTACTTATGGAAGTGTTTTAAGAGTCGCGTCTAAGAGAAAATTCAATAAAAAGCTGAAAGCCAATCTTATCTCGGAGAGGAAATTAAGAAACAGCGGCGAGCATCTGACATGGCGCTCTTTAGAGATCTCATGCTAGTGATGGGACGCACATCACTAGTATAAGATCGATACAATACTTTATCGATGTTTTTTTCATACCTGATGATATTTTTAAGATTTTATTGTGTTAAAATATGTGTAGCTTATTAATGTAAAAACCTTATTTTCAATTAATGATACGTATATTGCAAAACCAAGTTTAAAATTTCATACGTTTAGAACATATCATTAGAAAATATTCATTGAAAGTATTTTGGTAAGTTGTTGTGTAAAAAACTCTCAATATAAAAAATCAATAGTTCCGGGTAGCACTGCATTGGCTATGGGCTGGCGTTACTCTTACCATCAGGAGTGCGTCCAGCTCGTCTCCCCTCTTGATATTATTAAAAAAAATATTGAACATAATCTATTTAGGTAATCCAAACCAATCTTTCTTCATAATTCTGCTTCTTCTAAGCACACTTGAGCATTTAACTGACACATAACCTAAATTTATTTGTTAAAGTCCAACCGAGTACTTTTCTTGTCGAATCTTTATAACTTAATAAGCTAATGACGTTACTAAATTACCACTCATTTCTTTTTCTTTTGACCTGTCCAAGAGGTTTATACTAACGAAATACATAATTATGAAATTTAGTTTTGACTGACTCTAACAAAAATATCGATAACGCTATAAACAAACAAACATCACTTTACTCTTTTAAAAGAGTGTTGAATGCGAGAGCGACATCGGACTTTGAAATAATTCTGACGGGGGAGGCAGTAGAGGAAACACAGTCTTATCTACAAACACCCGCTTGTTATATTTTTAAACAACTCCCGGTACCCTCTTACTGTGACGACCCGTTAATGTTACCTGCAGTTCTTAAGTCATCATGTTTTTAATAATTTGCTAGATAAGGTCCAAGTGGATAATAAATATGTTTGGGTATAGACTGCTCTTTTTAAAGTGGTTTTTAACGTATTAAAGGCTGAAAAGGCTGGAGGCTTTAAGCTCACAAGGGATCCTTATCTCTGGCCAAGAAACTAACAATATTAACACCTAGATTATAAGGAACTATGTACGCTAGCCTTTGACATTTTTTATATAAGACGGCGCCAACGAGCTGGCGCGTCACCTGACGTTAAGTGATCAGCGCCGCCCATGAGTAAAACCAGGACGCGGATAGTACTAAAAGCGTTATGAGCTTCACAAGAGGTCTAATTTATAAACTCGACCAACAAAGAGATATAAAATTTAAAATATAACATAATAGCGATTGGAATTCACGCGCCTTAAGCCACGACATACGTAATTATGCAAAAGAATTATGAAAAATTGTATTAAATCTAATTAATAAACGGTCCGCGATATTTAAGCCCAAAACTATATATGATATGTTAATGTAAAAAGCACTTTCTTATACTCGATAACACGCACCCACCGATATGTTGCTGCTATAAAAAATTTACCCTATCAACTACGATCTATGAAAGTAGACAATTTTGTCTACTTTAAAATGGCTTCACTTTTCTTACTCATATTGTTGTATGTATTGAACCGTGCATAGGCCTAAAATTGATTATCGAATCACTTAGGCACTGCTGTATGAGAGATATAAAGAACATTCATTACTGAAAGCACACTTCTGGGTACAGTTTATCCTTATCGGGACAATGCATTGCGAACGGTATCATTACGGGGGCTATTCAACATTTTTATTATTGCTTACTATTGTCTTATGGCGCGACGGTGCTTGATAACACAGCTGACACACAGACATGACGATCGGGGAGCTAAGAAGTATGTGTATAAAAAAACATTCATCTATATTCATTTTTAAAGCTGGAAGGTTTGTTAGTGTCTTTAAACGGACTTATCTGAGTAATTACCTTTGTTTCTAAATTATTTTACGGTTGGATTGTCTTTTTATTTAGAAAGGCTTTAGTCTGTAAATCAACACGCTGTGAATAACAGGAGCAAAGACTCATTGGAATTACCTAATTGGTATTAATATATATTTTAAGTAATAATATTTACAAAGTTATAATAATATAAGTTCTTAATACACATGTATTACCTATATCTCGTTAACATTTTCACCGTACTATCTAATTCAATAGTGTCTTATCTGCCTTACAAGTCACAAGAGATTGATGGCGTTGGAATGCTTAAAATTGCATAATGTCGTTTTTACGTAAAAAAGGAACAAATATAATTAAATCCATTATTACAGACTTAAGCATTCATAATATACGTAGCTAAATAAAATCCCGTAATGAAGCATTGGCTCGTAAAATACTCTGACATTGTATAGGTTTTACCTTAATTTTTTTTAAACTCGTGGCGGTATAATGCTGCCGATTTTAAAGGCCCGTGTTTCACCGACATAATTCTTGCGCGATAGCCCGCAGATTTATACGGGTAATATTTGTTGTATCACCTTCCCGCGAATAATGCGGCAGATTTATGAATCACTTGTTTGTTTGGCGGATTGTACGTGATAAAGCTTCTTTATTTTGACCCCATTTTACTTGTAAATTAACGTTGAGTTCCGCGTCATTTTGTAGGCATTTATATTAGTGTGCTTAATACAATAAAATGTTTTATTTTTTTATTCAAATATACGTAAATTACTATCTACATAATGTTAAATGAAAATAACTACTTCAGAGTTTTTCTTGTTCCTTTAAATTAATATGTCTTAAGATATTCCACTATTTATTTCCATTATTTATTTCGGTACTGCTGTGAATTATATTTAATCACTCTCAAGAAATATTTTTGAATGTTGCTAGTTTTAATATATAAATATATGTATAATATAAAATACATTAAAATAATTAATAGTGAATTTTACAGGCGAAGTAATTACCAAAATATCCGAGTGTCAATTTTTTTAAACGTCAAACACTCAAAGCCAAAACGACTTAAGCACCTCACCTATGCCGATTCCCATTTCAAGACCAAATTATGCAAATACTAAGCCTAAGGGGTCCGAAACGGCGCCATTAATCATTATCTTAATTAATTTCGACTAAGAAAATCTCCTCTTAGTTTCTTAAAGTCACAATAAAGAGGCTGCGCGGCCATAACTCATCTGCGAGATTACTGATCTTTAATCCCCCCCCTGGGTTTCAAAGTTAAGATTTACGGGCGAGTATTACGTAGCTCGTATTACGTAAGTCGAGTCGATGAAAAAAGTTTGCATAGGTGAGATACGGGTTTCGACGGATTTCAAATTTCGAACGCGTTGTTCTTTTTTTTTTTTTTTTTTAATTTATTGTGACGTTTGACATTTACATCTTGTTGACATTTATCAGATGACATTCATGAATAGTTCTCTCCATGATGCTCTTGTTTTTGGCTTTTAAATACTTAAGTAAGACTTTTTTTTAAACGTCTTTCGTTTCGTGTTGTTGGATTTAATCGCCGATTAAACTACTTAGTATAATTTCTATAACAATATATTAACGCGTCTAAGTTAATAATAAAATAAAATATTTATACATAAAGAAAATTAAAAGAATTAAAAATAGATTACAATAAAATATGCAGTAAAACCTAGAGTATGAGTCAGGTATCTATGTCTATGTATATCTAATCTGTGGCCTAAAAATATCTATAGTCTATGCTCTTTGGCACACACAGATATAATAGAAAATGTGTCTATAACACAGTCTTACGTTATTGTTAAGCAAACTGAAGGATTTATAGCCGCAACTTTCTTTAATATCTGTCTACAACGCGCTCGCGAACAAAACTTTTAAGCTGCATAGACTATACAGTTTAACCAAGTAATATCCACATTGACTGGCTCATATCAATGTATATAATTTTTATATGATGACAGTCACTTTCGTAGGAGGTTCAACTGATGGTAAATGACCACATCTGATCATGAATTGTAGCAAAGCGTAGCCTTATGACTGTTTGGCCGGTCTTTTGAAGTACGAAACAATGAGAACATTACGTATGACGAACGTATAACAATTGAAAATGCAACTTTTAATTTAAATTTTCTTTAAGGTAGGTTAGAAAATAAAACCTTTTATTATATATATAAGTTGTCTGTGGTTTTTAATTTTATTTGCATTTAATTGTTACAGTTTTATAAAAATATGGTTTATTTATTTTAAATCGACTTAAAAATTAGTTAAAAATGTTTATATAGAGTTAATAAATTACTTTTTATTTAAATAATTAGTGTAAAATTACTTTTATGGGTAAATTATAGTAACAATAAATACGTAGGCATTACAACAATATCTTAAGGTTTCAGATACAGACATAAGACAGCTCTCAAAAGCTGCATTTCAACTCAACTTGCAAAAACTTTTATTTCCCGAATAGTTGCAGAATATCTCGCTTGAAAGTTGGCAACACCGGTATAATTGAAAGATCGGAATTCCCCACCAAACTCATATTTCAAAGACGCTCGCGGATAATATAAGAAGATAGAGGACAGAGTCGGATATAAAATATGGCGTCCTTTCATGAATCTTATTAAGATATCCTCCGAAAACTGAACGAGATGGGACTATAGGGAGCTATATATGTCTGAGCAGGATGGGTAGTGTTACACGGTTTATGTATATTAAAATAATACGGTTAAAGAGGTGTGCGGCTTCGAAGAATTTATCGCCTCTATGAATATGATTTTCTTTAAGACTGCAGTCCCGTAAGTGTTTAACGTCAATTTGGGAGATATCGCTATTGTGGTGGAAATAGCATAGATTTATCTATAGGGAACGGAGCATTTTCAATGGATACTGAGAATATTGAATGTAGGGTATTATGAAATAATTATTTTGATATAGTTTGGTTGGAATTATTATTTTAACAACGTTAGATGACATTTATAATATATTAGTTAGATTTGACAAACGAATGTTTTATTAGAGTAAAGAAAAAAAAAATATATTTATTAGTACAAATGTACAAATAATGAGTTGCATAAAAAGAAAACAAATTGATTCTAAAACTTTGAATAAACATTTTTGTTTTTTAACTAACTTTATGCAATTATTTTTTTTAACTATTTATTTCAATTCATTTTAAAAGAATATAAATGATTTAAATTGCATTTATGAAAGTAGTGCCTGTACAAAGAATAAATGCTCTTTTTAATTAACTAGCTGTTGCCTGCGACTCCGTCCGCGTGAACTTTCATATAAACTGTGACCTTCCTTCCTTATAACCCTTTTTTCCAGTAAAAAAGGGATATAGCCTATGTCCTTCTCCTGGCTCTAAACTACCTCCCTGCCAATTTTCAGCTAAATCGGTTCAGCCGTTCTTGAGTTATAAGTGAAGTAACTAACACGACTTTCTTTTATATATATATATAGATTTACTAGAATGTTCCTTATCATTAAAAAAGTATAAAATAAGATTAAAACACCGTAAACAATGAAATTTTTGGTGCTTTTGAACTCCTTGTACGTAAAATAATTTGAAAAGCTCCCAGCGTACGTATCACGGCCATAATTCAAAACTTTTCAAAAGTGCAACACGCGCTATCTTGGCTAACATGCAAAATAACTTTGGGATACACTCCCTATATATATGCTTACCGAAAATCTATAGACCTTTATATGTACCAACGTTATTTAAGTTACCAACGTTTCTTAAGATCTTTAAATATTGATGTTATTAAGTATTTAATCATTAATTGAAAATATGTTGTAGGTACTATTTTAATGTAATAATTGAAAAATAATCTTAATCTATTAAATCTCCCTAACCAACCTTCATGATAGGTAATAAAAATATTCCTGTCAAAAATAATGGTGTTTTTTTCGATGTTAACATCGTCAAATAGACGCGACGCGTACTTCCAATGTAATGTAAATTAAATATGCGTTTTAATGTTTTTATAAGTATAAAAGGCGGTAATTAAAGAATAATTTAAACCTTTTTACCGTTACCTCACCTTTTTTTTGACGCCTACGTTAACCTACGTTCATAGGATACCTACACAAGGATATATCTGTCAAAAGTAAAGGCGTTTTTTATGCTTCCATTTGATGATATTAAACCACCATTAAATCGGCGAACATTACTACGCAGTACATTTAAAAGCGCATACAATATCAAAGTCAAATGTTCGCGGAGACAAATCTTTCGTCATTTCCTTGTGCTTATCATTCAATTCCAAGATATTAGGGGTGTGATATGCAAAAATTACCCATCGCGTTTATCCCCCCATAAATAACAGATATATGCGAGTGTTTTTGTAATTACCACATAAATAATCATTCAGGAACGTAGATTACCAACCCTAGATATTACGCGTTCTAACGCGTATTTCAGTAATGACGTAGTTTTTCTTTTCTCTTTGATATATTCGCTGAAGGAATTACTGCTAGCCGTGGCTTTCGGTTTTAACTAAAGAGTTTTAGTTTCCGCTTAAATAGCGGTATAAAAAGTTTTCTATCAGTGTTAAATGTGTTAAATCAGTTTAGTAGTTTTTGCCTGCAAGATTAACAAACATAATTACATAAGATGAAGAAACTTTTCAATTTATGATTTTTGTATGGAATCTTTATTATATAAAAATGAAACCCGTTTTCCGTTGTCACGACATAACGTGAAAACGGCTTGACCGATTTGGCTCATTTTTTGTTGGATTCGTTATTATTAGGAGAAGGTTCTTATGTGAAAAGATTAGCATTTCACTTTTTTTTTGATATTTCATGATTATAGGGCGATACGAAGTTCGCCGGGTCAGCTAGATATTATAACTTTAGTGAATTTGACATTTAATAGTTATTGTAATTACATTATAAATTATATATCATATAGCCAAGAGAGTCAAGAATTCAATAGAAGAATTAGATTTTATACAAATTTAGAATACTGATCAATAACGTTTTATTACATATGGCCTTCGCTTGACCATAAATCGCTTGTACATCGCTTACGCTACGACCTACATTTGCATGCCCTTAGCCGAAAGGCTCCTATTCATTTGAGTATGAAAAATAATAAAGCATATAAAAAAAAATAAACCTACATACGGATGGCTCCTCGCCTATATATTAAAAAGTGCAAACAAAAGCTTTCAGATGCGTAATTTAAACTTTTCCCATACTCACGCATTCTATCAAGTCTTGGCGTTATCTTAGAAGTTAAAGTAAAAGCGCAAACAATATAAATATTCATTTGGTTCGCGCTAAGCGGGGCGAGCGGGAAGCTGAGGAAATTCCACGAAAACCCCCTCCGATATTAATATACGATAAACTGATTAAAACAATTTCGCGTAATCCTTAATAGGTTCTTAATAAACGCGGAATACGTTGTCTTGCTTAAATTAGTTTTATGTATTAAAAGCCGCGCCCCGCATTATACATTTTTATTATTATTCCTCTTGATTTACTTTATTTAGAGTTACTTTCTCATTTATAATATTAGTATGCATATAGTAATGGAGACTAATCATTAGACCTGTAGATCAAAGTCAAAGTTGAATATATCTTGAAGCAACAATTTTCAAAATAAAAATGCATCAATGGTTCGGAAAGCAGTTTCCACAGACTAATGGTTGTTGTTATATGCTGAACATTTAATAAAAATACTTACAAATTAACTTAACAACCCCAACTTTATACATAAAATGGAGTCACTATTCTGTGATCGTTAGACAATATCCTAATATTTATTTAAAGTATAAAGAAAAAAGAAAGCCGTTAGTTAGGCGCAAGAAGATGAAGAGATACAATAATTTTCAGCAAGGCTTTGATTTTACCAAGTTCTAATATTTTATATAAAATAAGGTAGCAATAAGGGATATATCAGAAAACCTCCTATTACTTACAATAATAGCAATAAATACAAGACGCTTTAATACTTAATCTTAACATCTTTTGATAAATGCTAGGAAATACAACCTTGTCAAATTAGCCGTACGCGAGCTCTTGCTAACCGTATAACGATTTGAAAACATGTTTTACTATATGTTACAAAACATATTTTTACAAATGTTTTAATACATTACGTGTGTGATGTTTAAAAGTATGTAAAATAGTACCTTCTTCTATTGACTATTTTAATTTTCATCTTTTACGATAGAAATTATAATTTAAATTAAATTTTAGATAGCTTTCGATATAATTTGTAACATCCATTTCCAACAGTCGGGACAAAGCCTTAAATAAACCTATTGATTAAAAGAAAAAAGCAGACATTCAAGAGAAACATCCAAACTTGTTCCAAATCTAAGACATATTCCCGTTCGCATTCGACTTCGACAAGGTTCCAACTCAACCAATTGTATATTAGGAAGCGTTCACAAGACCGACACGTAACGCAATAAATAATATTGTAATCAGTGCTTACTCCTTATTAGGAGAAGCAACATTCACCATTCTAAGCCAGGGCTTACGCGCACATGTGGGACGGAAAGATTTCACGAGAATTTATTGTACATCGGCTTATGAATCATAAATAAGGGCCTAATTAGAATTGCTTTGCGCGGCATTGTTCTTGAAGATTTAGTGTGGTTCTAAGATTGAGTCGATTGCTTGCTTTGTAGGTCACGTTGTAAGCAAAGGGGTGCAAAGGTAGCTATGGAATGGAAAACGTTAATACGTTATAGTGAAAACAATTTAAAACGGATGATATAGGTAATCTTTGTGTACGTTTTTTTATTACATTCTTTAGATATGCAGTATTATATTAAAGAATATCTTGCTTCGTATCGGTCAAATTGTTAAAATATTAAATTATGTGTGTATGTCCTCATTATGTCGTATATATAACTTAAATCAAATAAATAAAAAGCTATATGCTTTTTACATTTTTACACAGGTCAATGGTATGTATTTTATTTTATTTCAGCATCGAACTACAAAATCAATTTCACTAAGTATACAATATTTTTTACTTATAGTACATTGCAGCCTTATTTATCAAAGCAAAAATACTTTAAGAAACCGTCGAAAAAAGTAACAAACATCTCAATATATTCATTGTTTTAAATACAAATCACGCAACAAAACAGGCTACCATCTAGATATAGCCGTGTAACCATTCTCGCGCCATATATCACTAATTTCTCATTAATTCAGATACATAAATCTGATAGCGCGAACACACGCCGATAATGCGGACAAATTATAAAGTTTTAACAAGTTCCAGGAATAAATCTTTGAAGGAGGTTATCGCGTGGGTTCCTGCTCGCTTCCGAGAGAAGCGTTTTAAAATCTATATTATAATACGTTTAAATATCTTCCTTACGTATTGATTATTGAAAGAAATATATTTCTTAAGGTATTTGTGTCCTATATTGTATTTTCTATCTTACTAAAAATCATATTAAAAAAAAATTATTTTTGTCATTTTATTGTGTATAAAAATTTATTTCTAAGATACCTAGCATTACGTATAATAATATAAGAGGTACCACACGTGGTTATTTGTAAAATTACGATTTAAAAGTGTTACTATATGTATCTTAATTGAATAAAGATATATTATGTTATTCACCTAAAACGTTCATAGGCAGAAGTTGTCATAATTTTTTATGAATCTCTTGCATAATTGGTTAACCTCAAAAAATATTTTTTTATAATTATTAATTAAGAACTACCATTACCTTAATATCAAAGCCTTAATTATATTATATACCTACGTTCAAAGTAAGCTCACTAAGTATATTACTTAAAGAATGCAAAGTAAAGTTGAAGTAGAAATTAATAGCTAAGTTACGTTGCGTTAACGGCGAAGATCCAAGCAAGTTTAGACTATTAATTTGGGTCTTAGAGAACGCCGACAAATAGCGTTTGTATGGATGAAATTATATGACTATGTTTCCTATTATATATGTATTAATATTATATGAAAACTAGCTGTTGCCCGCGACTCCGTCCGCGTGGACTTTCATATAAACTTTGAGCCCCCCTTCCCCTCTTATAACCCATTTTTCCAGTTAAAAAGTAGCCTATGTTACTCTCCATCTTTTTAACTAACTGTATGCCAAAAATCAGGTCGATTGATTGCTTAGCTACGGCGTGAAGGGAGGACAAACAAACAAACAAACACACTTTCACATTTTGTTATATATAAAAAATAATAAATAGGGGGCAAACGAACTGGCGCGTCACCTGATGGAAAGTGATCAGCGCCGCCCGTAGGCACTCGTGATGTCACGAGTGTGTTGCCAGCCTTTCAAGAAAAGGCACGCTCTTCTTTTGAAGGTTCCTATGTCGTTGTGTTCGGGAACGCTGCATGAGGAAGCTGATTCCATAAGATGGTTGTGCGTGGCAAAAAGTTCCTGCGAAAACGCACTGTGCTTGACTGCCAGCTGTCAAGGTGGTGAGGATGGTATTGTAACCTGTGGCGTGCAGTGCGGTGGTGGAAATCAGCGGCAGGTATTAAACCGACAAACTCCTCTGAGCACTCCCCATGATAGATGCGGTAGAATACGCTTAAACATTTATTATATTACTAGTACTAGTTAATACTATATGGATTACAATCGAGTGTGTTTTCAATAATGAGTAATTTAAAAGTAAGTAAAATTGAAAGTAACCAGATCCAGTATCGGAATTTGACGAGTGAGTTTTTTTTAACATAAATGAGTGTTTTAAACTTAAACCTTAAATCATTCTTTTTAATTAAATAAAACACTTCAAAATCTAAAAACAGTGACTTATTTGGCTAGTGGGAGCACTTGAAGTCAATTTTAAATTTACCATATTTTATTCTTAATTCATGAATCATCTCCCCGTTATAAAAAAGCAGGTAACGCATCTGCGAATCTCTAAGTTTTGTTACTACAGACGCACCTCCAGCTCATAACCTGTCGTCACATAAAATAACCCACAAAATTTAATAACAGACATTAAAAACTTATCCGAACAAAATAACTAATTTAATTTCAATCAATTTTACCCAACTTTAAAACAAACTATCCGCAAACATTAAGATAAATCCCCTGTGAAAAACATTACCATTATTTTACGATCATTGCTTCAATATTAATTACTTTCCAAATTTCTCACACAAAATGAGTAATTCCATCAATTATACGCTTAATTATTTCAATAAATTACACGAATCATCATTTTAAGTCGCAGTTAGGTAATCTTTTAACGATATAAGGCTGTAATTTTGTTTTATGTTACAATTTAAAAAGGAATTTAGGTTTATTTATGTGGAAACTTCCTTTGTTACAGCCAATATCGATTTAAAGCGTCTTATAATACATTTTAAGAATCAATAAATCTCTTAGAAATGAATCTTATAAATGATTTTATACCTAATTTACGTACAATAAAATTAGAGAAACAATACAACATTTTAAAACTAGCGCTACTTCGTGGTGTTATCCGTATTTCCGTAGCTAAGTGAAGTTAATTTCATTAACTTAATATAATGTACTTAGTACCATTGTACTGACGTGTAGGTTTAAATCGTTGCTCTGATAATATAAATATAGTTGTAATATATTCTTTTTGTAATAAATAAATTTAATTTTAAACTAAATTAAAAAAACAAATTCTTAGTTTAAAATTCGAAAAGTAAACTCTTCTAAAACATTAAAAAAGCATCATCAATCGAAGACACATTTAACAAATGTAGAAACAAATAAATAAATAAATTCATTGTTCTAAAATAACCCAGTCAAATTATGCTGGAATTAACATGAATATTAACAATAAAACTGATCCATTTAGGTAGAATAGAATGTATGGAAAAATAATGCTTTTAATTATAATAAGCATTCATAATCTTTTTACCATAATCTTGTAATTGGTATAATTAATATTACATTCTCGGTCCGCCTGGAAGAAATTACTTTAAGTTATAAAGCCGTCCTATAATAAAACTTAATTTATGTGTATAGTTATAAGAATCCTTTGTGTAAAAAAGGGTTGATAAATAAATATATCTATAATATCTGAATTTCTCTTACTAAAAATTATAATTTATAGTTTGCGACAAATACGAAGACGAAATTTGGAAATACCTTAACTTAACGTAAAAATTACTATTTGAAGAAATAAATACCATATTAATATATCAGTTTATTTTTGTTGTATCGTGTTTGGGGAGATACCAGATCTCCCTTCTTAAAATACAGACCAAAAGCCTAGTTTAGGCACCAGTCTATTGTATATTCTTATTTTATATGCATATTGTGGTAGGAAAATAAACATATTATTATTATTATTAGTTGAAAGTTCGAAACCTTAAAATATTAAAACCACTTTTAAAAACCGTCCATTCACTGATATAAAAAGCTCCATATCACAAAGCTCGTAGTAAAAGCACGTGCTTGTGGGCGGATCGAGCTTTAGCTCATCCCCACCTGTTGATCCGGCTGATCCGCCCCCGGATACACGGATACGCTTATCCGGGCAAACCACGCCTAACGCCCACCCGCGATTAACCGGATGAGATTTGAGATCGAGAAATAGGTATTTAGCTACTGTGTAGGTATAACCAGTATAAGTTAGAACTATATGAGCTATCTATATCTACATAATAGCTAAGCCCGCGTTTCACCCATATTTATGCACGAATTATTCACGTAAACCCTCTTGAATCTATCTGATAAAAAAACAGCATGAAAATTGATTGCGTAGTTTCAAACAAATTGATTGCGTAGTTACAGAAAGCGACTATGACTATACTATGTAATAATATTATGAAATGAATCAATGGATCTCGAAATATAAATAGTTAAATAATATAACGAATAATTAAATATCAGGGACTATAATTGTTGTTAAAGTCATTTCAGCATAATATACTGAAATGTGTTTAATACGTAGATACTTTTCTATCTTTTAATTCAATGTATACGAAAATTTAACTCCCAAAAAATGCTACCATATTAAGAGATTATTTTTATTCAATACTTTAAAAAGTCCATATTCTATTTAACACATAATAGCTGTTAATTATATATGAAAAAAAATTACTATTAGCATCATCTAGTCTAATATATTTGCAAGGTTGTTCCATCGTCTATTCTGTCATTAAGTTGAATAAATCTTTACTCTGTGTCTATCCACTGAAGTTTTAATACTAACACATTCACACTAAGTATCTTCAAATACTGCATTAAACTTTTATTAATAACTAGCTGTTGCTCGCGACTTCGTCCCCGTTGATTTGTTTTTCCTTTATTTCTTCGCTCCTATTAGTCGCAGCGTGATTCTATGTAGCCTAAAGCCTTCCTCGATAAATTGTCTATTCAATAAAAAAGAATCTTTCAATTCGAACCAGTTCCTGAGATTAGCGCGTTCAAACAAACAAACAAACTCTTCAGCTTTATATATTAGTAAGTATAGATTAATAATTCTTACTAATTCTAGCCAGAAAGCATTCCATTAAACTCAATTTAAAATTACACAACCTAACACAACATACACGTACGAGTAAATCTTATTAAAGCTACTACAGTATTAGAAAGGGTCTCAAATGGACATCTGAAGTTCATCTTACCTCTAAGACAAGTGCTAATTGGTTAGAATCGAATTACACGGGGAATCGAACCCCGATCTAGCACTTAGAATTAATTTAAGACAATTTAACGGTTTACTGAACGTATCCCTCGACAATATGTTGGGGTACGCTAAATGTCTTGGAGTTTATTGAAAGGCTTTTTTTTTAATATTAACTTGCATTGTAAAGTATATATTTCTTGATGATACTGCATATTATTAAAAAGAAACGAAAAAAAAGCACTTTATATTTTTCAAAACTTTTCGATACAACGTCATCAGCTAGATAATTGTTACTGTTTTCAAAAATGTTTGTTATTTTCGATTCAAAAAAGAGATAAAACATGAAATGTTATCATATTAATGGTTATAAAAAATGCATTTCTAAGAATCTAAATCTTACTTGGACTTAGACTCAATCAAATTGCTAATTAAAATTTAAAGTATATAATAGGGATCCATCGCTATTTTTATTTAACCAAAGTACTCACTGGTTATCCCAATAACTATTTAAAGCCCTGTAAACATATTCACAAGTATAGTATACACCGCCGGTCTGACCGCCCCACAGTCCAGACCCTAACGACACTATATCAAAGGATCATATATTGAAATTATTGGTCAAAGTGGTGACCATAACTCCGTTTTAAGTTCTTGTCTGAAGACGCCCAAGCACTTTGCTTGCGAGGCTCCTAAATTAGCCACTAGGACCGATCCTACGATGTTTAACGAACGTTTAAAAGCAATAGTTTAACGGTTGGTTATAGACTGATTTGTTGCTTTATTACTTGTACAATGTGATATTCACTGTGTAAAAAGATATGTAATCTGGTTTTTGAACGTTATGAAGGTTTTTAATTTGATTGTTTGAGTCAACAAAAAGAAGTTTCAGTGGAGCTAATGTTGAAACATTTTAATTTTAATAAAGTCTAAAAATTTTAATCTAAGAATAAGTAAGTACTTATTTATACAGTACTTATTATAGCAGACTAATATTAAACCTTGCTTAATTTTTATTATTTTGTTATAAATTCATATATTCTGAAAGGTGAATTAGCGTAGGTATTCAAACTTTCAACAGTATTATAAATTTTTCGATTCTAATCTGAGTTTAACTTTAACCGAAAGGTTAGTACACAATCGGTGTCACCGATCGTTTTCCTGGTCATCGTGCGCCAACCGCCTTTAGAAGCATTACTGGGAAATGCACTAATGCCTTCCGATACCGTGGAAAACTGTTAAGGGGCTGGTTGGAGGCTTTCTAAGACACTGATATAATTAGTGCATTGTTCTCTGACGTCCTACAAATTGACAACCTTGGGACTTCCACCGTCCCGTTAGCCAATATCACCCATAATGCTAAGACAATAAAGATTATATTTCCACGTAAGCGCTGAAGGAAATAGGTTTGGTATATTGTTTTAGTTACCGGCCCTGGTCATTATGATTTCAATATATTCAATAGCTTCTCTATATATATATATTTAAATATGTGTAGGTAATGTGTATAGGTTATTGACCTTTACAGAAACGATTTTTCACAATAAGGGACACAGACAATTGTTATTATTTATATTTATCTTTCGATATGAATAATTTGCCTAAATACATTTGCTACGTTGGAGCTAGTTTTGGCTTATATAGTTTATATTCTACCTCTACTTGTTTATGCTGATCCCTTCAGAATCAAGGAACCAAATAGACACGGATCTAATGAAGGCTTCTTGTACACATAGCGTGTACATACATATAAATTCATTTGACTAGATACCATCACCAAATTTCTGTATTTGGTACATAGTCGCCTTTTCCTTTTAATAGCCTCCTAATAGCAACTCTGTCTACCCACCACTCAAAAGAACTTCTTAAAAACCTACAAAGCGAAGAAGAGTCATACTATATAAATAACGTAGTTCGTGCTCTACTTACCCTGATTACAGCAAGTCCCGTCATCATTAGTCAAGTGAACGTTAAGATATGGCGATATCGGTCCATTTATCGGCTTGGCTGCAAGCTAAATGTGCCTGTAATTGGCGCTGGTCCATCTGAACGCAATTAGGAGACGCTTTAAAAGATCCATATTTATTCGCGGAGCTATTGCAAATGGCGCTGTGATTATGCAAAACTTGATGTTTGGTTGGGAGTTGGAATGTCTTAATGTTGTTTGTATTGTGCATAAATATATAGTGTTGTTTATATGTAGACAAAAAGTATTTTTTTTAAAGATTTTTTTTGTATTATAAGGCTGGGTTTACATAGGCAATACATATCCAATATCCATACATACACTAGAGTTTGGTTTATATGATGGTAAGTAGATAGTTTGGGACTCACGTATTTTTCTTCACTTTTTGCTGTAATATAATTATTATAATGTCAAGAAAGAATAATATGGATACGTGCTCTGTGGAATTTATATGTTTTATTTTATTCATTTACGCTTCTTTATAAAACATTGTACAAATATATTATACGAGAACTATCATGATAGCTTATCACTTCAAAGTGATCTAATATTGAGGAAAGACTTATCTATAAACATTAAACTACGAAAACCACACTCATCCGAACTAAAACTAAGACGTGTAATATGTTGAAACAGTTTTTGATCTGTAAATATTAGTATGAAAATTTTATGGCTATCATACACACAGATTACTACAGCGATACATTTTAAAGATTTACATAAGATATTTTTTTAGAAAAGCGAGATATATTTTAAGACCTAATTTTCTATATAAAAATTAGGTCTTAAAATATTAAAGTTAATATAGTCTGTTTTCAGAACACATAATATGTCACCTAAAATTATTGCAGTCACTGAACAAAACACAATTATATTTCTGATGACACTACCACATGACGCCTGATGGTTTTCTTCGTGAGGGACACTGAGTCTGATTAGTGAAAAGTGCAACTATCAGAGTTTCTTGCCGGTTCTTCTCTGTAGAAACTGCCTTCCGAACCGGTGGTAAATGTTTTGTAATACCATGACGATTCAAGTGTTACTACTTAGCTTAGTTGAATAAAGATATGTTTAAATTTCATTTTGACTTTGATTTGGGCCGACTATTTTGAGTCGGAAATCAGACTAACGGTATGGCTCTATCTCCTCAATACTTTGTCTCTCAGCTTCAATAACTTATTCAAAGTACTAAGTTATAGATAAAAGTAATGTTATAGAATCTGTGTGTTCACGTCGGTAATGTGGTCGGTAGTTTATGCGCTGCGATAGGCGAGGTTATTCGTAGCGCTAATGTCCCATTGCAAGTCGTTTGCATTTACGTTCAGAGTTTTTGGCGAAATACATCACAGTAGGTACATTTGAAACAATTTAATGAGTTCTTTTTTATGTCTAGTTCTTTAGATTGTAATGTTGAGGTTGATTTAGTTATTGGTATTATAAAGATGTAGAAAGAGGTAATGCTAAGTTTTTTATGTTATTGGAGGCACTACCTCTCGCGGAAGACTGTTCGTGGCGTAAATCACGTTTTAAATAAGATATTTTTTAAATATTAGTTTTCACTTAACAATGCTATGTTCTCTTCTATTAATATGAATTATTAAATTACTACAACATTTGAATGGAAAACATTCAACCAAATCACGTAACTATGACAAGCTTACAGAACGACCTCCATCACACTTTAACTACAGCATTCCGCGTAATGCAATTTATATCTCCCTAGTACGTAAGCAGTAACTTAGCATCTGAAAATTGTTAACAAAAATGAAGTGGGTGGTTCGCGGCTCGTAGTCGCGGGGCGAGGAGCGAGGGGAGCGGGGGCGGGGGGGGGGGGGCGACACTATTTTCATTTCGTGCACTGCCACATTTAATTTTGTTGAAATTCTAACGTAGCTTTGCAAAAATGTCAACTTTATTCCGCCTCAGCCGGCGCGCTCGTTTCACTCGGATGCCTCGCTTCATTTTCCAGAATGTTTCGAGTTTCGCAACGCGCTTTGAGAACTATAACTTTATGGAAACTTACGGCAAGTCAGAAGTAAGATGTGGCTTCGAGCAAAAATTAGCTAGACGTATTTAATTTTCGTTATTACTTGTACGTCAATGCGGGCGGGCGGCGTGTACAACGTAGTGGAGCTCCTCGAAATATTCAATAGAATTTCTAGTTTTCATATGTTACGTTAGATTAAACTGAAATTCTTAGATGTGAAATGTATTGCAATGTACTATTTGTTACTTCTATTTATTCATATTTGTTATAACTTATAATAAATAAAGTATGTAGCTTAAATCTTTAAAATTGCGCAGCCGTATTTGATGCGATTATTTTCATAAGACAGAGTGATTCACGAAGAAGTGTTAATAAATGTCTAATACATGCATCTAATACGAAGCAAACGCTGGTAGCTAGTTCTATATAAAAATTACTAGTGTTACAACAATCTATAATTCTAAATGCTAACATACCTACTAGTAGATTGCACCAAGCAAATCAATCATGATACTTTGGAGAAAGACATTGAACTGACTGAAGTATCAAGACGCTACAACCTCGCTAAATCTTAAGGAAATCATAAATTCACTATCAACATACATAGCATCATTCGATCACATAAGCCGAGTTCTGTAAAAGGCTAGATTCCCAGGAGAGAGCACTCATCGGTAGTATAAGCTCGTTTATATGTCGACTCAATGCTGTTTTATGCTGCTACCATCAATACTTAAAACGCTTGTGAACGGTTTAGTGATGTGCGCTTCGAGGTTATTGGTAAGGATAAGATTTTTTGGGGCCTTATTATTTTGCGTCTACTGTGTAGTGAAAGGCTACTATGAACCAGTACTTTTAGCAGTAAACGAGCAAGCATTTGACAGCAGCTCAGCTGGTTTTAATTGAGTTGGGATTGATTGAGTTCGCTTTCCAAAAAGACTAACTCTCATTTTTAATACGGCTGAATTTTCAAAATAAAGTTCCTAATGTGGTATTATTACTCTATTATATAAATAAAAGAAAACTTATATCAAGCGAGATATTTTTACTATCAGTTTTCAAAACCCGTGGTTAGTTTGAAGTAACCAATATTAATATTATTTTTATTTTCAAGGATTGGTAACAATCTGATGAGACAATAAAAGTATTGAATCATGATAATCAATTCAGCCTTAATTATGAATAAAAATAATGAAGAGAATTAACAAATTTTGCTTATACAATCTCTATATAAAAATTATAAAATAATAAAAGTACCAAGGCAACATAACGTTAAAGAAATTATCGACTCGCAGCCAACTCTATTGTAAAAGGATTGGCATTTGAGGCTGAGGACGATCGAAGTGGCGGATTGAATCGGAGACAAGTTACCCCTCAATGGAATGGGGTTACAATCATAATGGTAAACGTTCGATATAATATTCAAATGCCAGGATGACATCTGTTGGTATATGTTTGGATTCTGGTTTAAAATCGACGTTGCGTTTCAGAATTGTTCACTTGAAGATTTAGTCCTTAAGCAAATTGATTAATTAATTCCGTTCGGTAACCTTATGTAGATTGCTTAAGACGTTCTGTTTTATGTTCTTAGTTTATGAAACGTATAAAGAACTATAATAATTTAATTGAACATTAAAGATTATAGCAGTTTTAAATTCAAAACATTTGGCTTTTAATGGGCTTGAAATGTCAAAATCAGTTCTTTATTTCCGAGACCTTCCAAATGTGTCACAGACACAGATATATTTAGCAGAGGGTACTAAGTATAGTTTGTTATTAAATACAATTAGAATGGTCAAGACGAAATTAACCATATCCATTATATAGCCAAACAATTATAACTGAAATTACCCAGACAGGATCAAGGAGTCGATACAGAAAATTGCCCTCATCCTGTTTCAAGGGTCAAACGTCTTAACATATGAAGGGCAAATCCTTAGTGAGCACAAATAAATACGCTACCGTATTATATTTCTCTGATCCTGGGGTATTAAGATATGGAAGGGTCAGCATGTCCGGCCCTCGATTGATATTAGATTTAACTTTTATCGTTCCTCGTATTGTTTGAAAATTGAGGATCAGTATTAGGGTGATGTTTGCGGATTGTTTTCTTCTTTTGTTTTAAAAATTTTGAATCATCCTTATTGTTGTTTTGAGACAACGTAGTTGGTTAGTCTAATAAGGTATCGACTTAGAGTCTTAAAGTAGCTCAGAGCTCTCGACTGTCAACTGTCTTTATAGTAAATATTACGTAGAAATCATTCATAAATAAGGCCTTCAAGACACCTACATAACTGATGTGATTACTGATGACTGATTAGTAACCATAGATTTTCCGTAGCAATGTAGCATACCGTGGCTAACCAGTCCATTTCGTGAACCATTGCACAAATTTCATAATACAATTATAATCGATACGTACATTGAACAAGGGTATAAATGTTATAAGTACTAGTCTCTTGGCAGACGATGCTCATAGATCACGCTGCAATCCCAAATCTTCAGCGAAGGAGCTCTTACAACATTTAAGTCTAAGTAAGTGGTGCTGGGCGCGCAGAGATTTGCTGGACCGTCTTTAATGGTCGATATCCTTATTTATCGACCAGCCTCCTGGCAACACTTCCGAATTTACAATTTAAAAGCAATTTTTGGAAAGTTGTGTTTATTAGGGTTGCCATGTGAATATCGATCGCCGTTTAAAGCTTTTTTTGTAGTTCGCAACTCATTTTATAAAGGAGTGACGTAAAGACGACCGCTTGGCGCAGTGGTAGCACAACTGCTTTCTGCGAGAAGGGTCGTTGGGTTCGATCCCCACACCGGAAAAATATATTTGTAATTTACATTTGTATTTTTCCTGGGTCTGGATGTTGCTATGTATTGTATGTATGTATTTACAAAAGACAGTAGGATAAGACCATTATGATTCTTGAATAGAAACGTTGTTTTTTTAGGAAATAGTCGTAGAAAGTTTTAAACTTTCTCATCAAATTATAATAAACTATTTTTTTTCTTAAACAATATAAAAGATCTTAAAAACTATACCTATAAAAATATTTCAGACAAAAAAGTAAAAAAAAACATAACCACCAATCAGAGAATCCAAGAAATCGATAGAACGGTTTTAATCGACAGAGTTTACCTCCCCAAGGGGTGTTGCTGTACCCCGACGCGGTAACAGCATCAGACAACCATGAAAGACATGTCTTTTTGTACACCTATACTCTATGGGTTTTATCTTGCACTTAGGATTACAGCGAATGATTAGAAGGTGACAAGCCATGTTTTACGTGTAATTACACCTAATTAAAGTTTGTTATTGAGCGATTTCTAAACATTTCACCTACCTTGCCTTCATTTTGTATAGTTAATGTTTTATTTTCGGGTTGCCTGAAAGAAATCATTTTAAGTGATAAGTCCGCTATTTACATGTAGATTAGATTTATTTGTCTAGTTTTTAAGATCGTTGGGTACTTGACACCATTTTTGTTATGGAACCATCCTTAACTGATCCTTTTGCAATATCTTTTACCATCTTACATTAAATACATACATACATACAAAACTATTGAAAGATATTATGTACTAAAAATGATTGGAAATAAAAGGCTTTATCCAATTAAGAATCCAACTCCTACTAATTATATTATAAATGTTGAAGTTTGTGGGAATGTATGTATGAGGATATGTTTGTTATTCTTTCACGCAAAAACGGCTGAACCGATTTCGTTGAAATTTGGTATGTAGACAGGTGATACCCTGGACTAACAAAAAGGATTTGCATCCCGGTATTATTCCGGGACCGCGCGTAAAGCCGCGTGACACAGTTGGTATACGAAATACTTAGAATTACCATAGCGTTATGACTGATAAATTAATATTGTTTAAATAAAAAGCATCCTTATTCATCGTAACTATGACTCATGATTTTTTTTTTTCAAGTGAAAAAGTTGCTTGCGTTTTGTGATAAGTCGATGAACGTCTAATCAGTGATAAGGATATCGATAACGAATACAGGATGTTCATTTTGTGAATCACTGTTTAAACTATTACAACTGTAGGTACTATTCTAAAAATCTGTTCATATTTATCCTTTCCTGTATGGTTGCCTGGTAGAAATGGCTTACAGCCATAAGGCCGCCATTTACATGTATATTTTTCTTTTTTTGTATATGTTTTAATGTTGTTTTTTTTACATGTAATAAAGAATTTATAAATAAAAATAAAAAATCCATACTAATATTATAAATGCGTAAGTAACTCTGTCTGTCTGTCTGTCGTTACGCTTTCACGCCAAAACTACTGAACCGATTGTAATGAAATTTGGTACACAGATGGTCTAGAGCCTGAGATAAAACATAGGCTACTTTTTAACTAAAAAAACGGTTATAAGGGGGAGAAAGGGG
>DWAJ01000641.1:0-29822 GCA_018238005.1 Eurema mandarina
AAGTTATAGAGGTTGCGTATTTTGAGTTACAGAGGTTTTGGGCTCTGATGGGAAGGGAACATATTATTTTTTGAAGTTATAGAGGTCTTTAAGTTACCGAGGTTTGACTTATCGAGGTTCTACTGTACTAATGTTATTACAATCAAAATTATTGCAAGCCAAATTCCTTTTTCCATAAGATAATATTAGGTTAAATTGGCAGGTGGCATTCCACTTGATCTTTTATTAAAGAGTTAAACATTAATATAAAAAACTGTATCAAATATCTTATTTATACCTTTATAACATTATTTCCAGGCATGTGTTCTTCATACTCCTCACCTAACTTAAATGTAAGATCAGCTTTCCTCATCAGAGATGATGTTTTCATGGTGACCATGTCTCCATCAATTGAAATTTCCATCAAAGGTGATGCTAAGCCCATCATTTTCCTTCCCATATATGGCACCCCTACAAAACAATATAGAAAAATTTATCTAATGTACAACTTGTTATCATAAAAAAAAAGTATAGATGTATGATTGTTTGTTTCTCTTTAACATAATATTGAAAAGATGTAGCTGTAAGTTAGAATATAAATAGATTTATGCAAAGGATTAAACTAGTTATTGCCACAGGAAAACACACTACCTATAAAACATGTCTGACATTTTATAAAATTGTAAAAATAAAACCAGTTATTAATATTAATGCCAATTAATTCGAATATTAATAATAATTTATCTAAGGCACTTACCAACAGCTGTAAAATATTCATCAATATTCTCATTTTTATAATGTTGATATTGGCCTGTTATTGATGGCATTTTGTATAATGGTTTGACTGCTGCTGATATGCCTGTAATCAGTACTATTTATATTATAACAGTAGTAATAATGAACAATGCACAAGTAATTCTAGCTTGTGTCTATACAATACAGTATTATTATTTGAGATTAATCATTATTCCTATAATCGTATCACAGGCGATTAAAAATTACGTGAGCGGCACGCGATAAGATAAAATGATTTCATAGTCTATCTAGGTGACTGGCTACCCGCTACATTGTAATATAATATAAAAAATTAACAATACACTTTACGATGCCATTTTCAGTTGGTAAGATAATTCGTATGCGAATACGCACCTAATCAAATATAAACACCCGGCAAACCACTGTTACTATGGAGAAGTGAAGTCAGAAATATACAGACCTAATGTTAAACGTAGTGTTTACTGTTTAACTTTAATCATCAATGTTTTTAATATATTCTAATTTCTATTCTATAGGTATATAATAGTAAATATAGACTACGAAAGATCTGTCACTTGTCAACTGAGTCCAATTTGACAGTTGTACTGTCAGATGTAAAAACTTGACATCAAACTTTTTTTTAAAGTGCAGGTAAAGAAAGTAATACTATTAATAAAACATTATGTACCTACCTACTCAACAAATAATTTTAGCAAAATAAAGTTTTAAATTACATGAAGTATTTAAATAATGTTGAGGTAAATGTGCAAGAGTGTAAATGTTGTCTATGACTTAATTGAAGGTCTGTTTTTGTTACTAATAAAGTATATTACTATCTATGCTGCCAAACGTCGATTGACTCAGATCTTAGTCTATGGTAGATAAAATATTGTGTTGGTGACTGGTGAGCGAGTGATGTGATGAGTGTTTTGATTATTAACAACTGTAATAATTATTGTATTGAAACTTTAACGACTCGACCATAATAATATTAGGTTTAAAATAGTAGTTGGACCGGTGCCTGTGTTATTTTTCGCAATTTTCTCTTTATTTTAATATCCTGAACTTAATTTGTATGTTTGTATTATTTGTTGTCAAGTAAGTGTATTAAATAATTGTAAGAAAACCAGTGAGTTTACACAACAGCATAATATACTCAAAATGGGGGAAAAGGAAGATTATTTGACCTCGTACAGAGTGTTTTTTGAGAATTTCGCGGCAACCGTAAATCCTGATGACCAATTACCTGTTTACTGTCCTGACTATCTGATCACAGAGGCAGAGTTGGCCGGCGATGTCATTTATTGGACTATCGAGTATCTGAGAGAAAAGTAAGTATTTATAAATCAATCCATTCTATGTTTAGTATGTTAATATAACAATTTTAAGACATTGCTTTTTGTAGGTAGAAAATCAAATTAGTTATCAATAAGAACAGGCTTTATCTATAGACAGTATAATGATTCACTTTCTATTGTTATTAAAATCACATTATCCTTTCAAAAATGATATTTTTGTTATAACACTTGTGATTATAGGTTATCTATAATTCTTAACCGATTTCTTATTTGAATAATTTTAATGCTTTAATGTACTATGGTCCTATAGAAACATTAAGGCTATGTTTGGGAAATGATTAAATTAGTAAGTATTGTCCAATAACCAAGTATCAGTTTCACACAGATATTAATATTAGCAGTGATATATTTCAAAATTAAAAATAAGTATCGGTTTAAAAGCAATGTTAAATAAAGATGCATTTTAAAATCCCACTATAAACGTATGAATTACAATATATTTATATAGTTTCATTGATATTGAAAAAATACTACTTTAAATGCATAATATCAAATAGTTCTATCATCTAGTATCCATACATTATGAGATATTATGTTCTTCGCAAAGATGTATATGTATTTCTGAATTGACCTCTGGGTGTCAAGGTTGCACTCACATTGTTACTAAGCAAAGTTGGAATAGAACCTGTTTGGTGGCTACATCTAACATTTCTTTATTTTTTTCTTTAGCTTCATTAACCATACAATACATCCTATAAGTTTATAAGCCATATTCTTATCTGATTCTTGTAAGAAAAAAAGTAAAATACTTATTTAATGTTGACATTGTCATAATATAATATAAAGATAAAAAAAATTAAGAACAAAGCAATATTTTATGTTTATTCTGCATAACAAAATGCTTTTCTTGGTTAAGTTCAAGCAAAGTTTACACAGAGGGTCTTTAACCTTTCACAGGTGTCCCAACATATGGCTTGATGTCTTAACACAAAGACAATGTGTACAATATCAAGCAAAAAGTGTATTTTTTATCATTTTATATACGGAAATAAGTTGTACAATTTGTAATGTAGGGATTGAAGCTGAGAAAATAAGTATATACCTATTTTAAAATTTAAGATAGGTTTTTGATTATATTGGACAAGTAGTATGCTTACCTCAATATATTATAGGCCAAAGAGGAATAGTAAAAAAAGAAGACAGTTTAAACTACTATCTCTTGCAGGAAAAATATCTGTTCTCAGAAAAGTCATGAAATTACTAGAATTTTGGATCAGTATTATTCTTTAAATGTTTTATGTACTTGGAGATTTTCTTAGTCAGTATTTGTAAATATAACTTTTTTATATGTGATAAAATCGTAATTGCAGCTTCATATACCTACCTATCTTTGTATTAATCTTGATTTCCACTTACTGCAACATGGAGTCCATACATGCATAAGTCCTTATGTTGCAATGGTATGAGCAATGTGGTTGTGTAAAAGCATATGTATAACTAATTTGAAGCGTTACTCGTATTGTACATACATTATAACGTGTTACGCTAGACGCTTCATTAATGTAATATATTCCGTAATCGAACGTTTATATTACGATAGTCATTGAATTTCAAGTAATTGAATCATATGCATTCATATTTGACAATTTCAGCACTTCAGGCTACTGGTCTAACCATTATTAAACATATAATATGTAAAAAATATCCTTTTAATGAATGTCGTTATCTAAGACTTGACTTTGTTCGCAATTCTTTAGTTCTATCTATATTCTATATGTACAATCATGTCAAGTACATTTACAAACAGTATGAAACGTAGTAAAGCGTTTGATATGCAATTCTCGTTACTTATAAAGATGCGTCATTATTTACAAAACCTAATCAGCATTATGTATTGTGTGGTACTATTGTAGTCGTATAGATAGTATAATATGTACTAGCGTTTCTCAGGTTGACCCGTTCATTAGTGCGTAATTCAATAGCACCTCACAAATATACCGTGGGAAATGCTCTGGATACCGTGTTAACATTCTGCGTAATATGATACGAAGAAGTTACTCGTATGTAGGTGAACACGCTCTAATGGATAAAACTGAAAAGCATGAGTAATATGAAAATTTAAACGTCTTGATTTCTTGACTTGATCAACCTTTTTCTAGTGTTTTTATAATGCAGCATTGTTCTAACGCGTTTGTCGAATCGTATTTCCAAAAATCATTTGTAATAAATATTACTACGTACTATTCATTCATCGATGATCGATCCATGTATTTTCATGTTATGCATCATACATCATTATGTTTGCATTTAAAACAAGCTGTTCTGAAAATATTCAAGTTCCCACGCTAAACTTGCACTGTGATTCAAATGCACCGTAATGATAAATATAGACGTGATAAACTTGGCAATCTAAATAACGAGGTCATGAATTAGATGATCTCTTTGAAGGCGCCTCTTAGCGTCCCAGTGCTAACGACGGCGTTATGCTAAATTAATTGCAAAATGTTTTATGCAAAATGCAGTAAACGACAGTTTATCTCGTTAATTCTGAAAAAAAAAACATGAGATTTCGGTACTATATGGTCATGATAGCAATATGATTGTTTTATAAAGTCACAAGTATCTTTATTCAATTAGGCTAAATAAAGTAACACTTTTGAATTGTCATGGTATTACAAAACATTTTCCACCGGTTCGGAAGGAAGTTTCTAGAAAAGAACCGGCAAAAAACTATGATAGTTGCTCTTTTTAAAATAAGAACATACAAATGTAAATATAAACAAAAACTCTAAATATATAAACTCAAAATATTATAATATTTATACATTAAAAAGGTCACCGTCCCACGAGCGTTAAGAAATATCCTTCCAAGGGTATTAATTAACTAGTGGGAATCTATACCTTACTCAATAATTCGAAGCAGGTAAATTCTTCGACTTTATTTATCTAATCCAAAAATAGTACAATAAAACAATTTCAGAAGTTTCCAAGCATTAAAAGTAGTTTGGTTTAAATTCTTTCTTGAAATGAATCAACATACGTTTAGCCGATGTAATCATGTAGGATGGTATAAGTTTACGCAATTGCCAAGAGAAGATGTGATGGTTGGGTTGGGTATGAAAGCGGCGTGGGAGGCCAGCGGATGTAGTGATACAACATACGACTGGCTACTGGACTTTACATTCTACCTGCTGACTCATTGACAATTTTTAAGATTTGAGATAAAGATAAGGCCTCGTTATACGTTGTTTATCAATTAATGTTAGCACAAACTTTTGTCTTTATATACGAACAGCATTATCTCTACAATCATATTTGTTTAAATTATAACAAACATATGTTATTGTCGCTGTTTGAATGTTACACGCAAAAATGGTACGTACATATTTGACAATGAATTTTCGACTGTACGAGAATTTTCACTAAAATAATAAGAAACCATACTGATAATATGTTTCGTTTGAATACAATTCAAAACTACGCATTGCTGCGAATAGCTGCTCTACAATAGAATAAACACGTCAACATGCATGTTTGTATTCGTACTCGAATGCAAAGAGCGTTAAATGTTTCAAACAAGAACAGAAAACACACACAAAAATGTGTTTTATATAGAAAGCATACCTAATTGTTAGAACGTTAATAGCGCAAAAGTGTCGACTGTTTAGATAGAGCGTGCAGTGTCGGAGCAGTGACCTCTATATATGGTATAGACAGACATACGTCCGCATTTATTTTGTGACTACTGTCCACGGTTTCAGATTTGGGGGAACATATGTTCGGATCGGGGAACGTGTGAATGAAATAAAAGGAAGCTTCTGTTTTTAGTCGTTAAGTACTTCCGACATGGATTTAAATTTTGGAATATACTTTTGGTAATTTTATGTGGTTGAATATTGTTTTAAATTTTGGAGTTCTTCTTAGTCCCTTATTCTATATTAATCTTATTGTAATGAAAATGGGAAAAATGTGTTAATGAGTATGTCAATAATATTTTAAATGTTTCATACTAAATACTAGACCAGTTAATAGTATAATAATTTGAAATACTGAAAAATCAAAAAAATGTCAGTCGTATTTTTCACAAATACCATTTTTATTCGAATTCTAAAATCGGAAGGGTCAACGAAATATAATTTTCTATCAAAATTAACTACTAATGTTCGTGTTGATAATAATAGGCTGAGCTTTTATAGAGGAAAGTACTCTTATATGTGCGTATATCACATGCTCCTATTGTAACTAGGGAAATCCAAATCAATACCGTTGGTAATATTTTTTTAAATATCGTTTTACATATTGTGTTTTTAAATAGACACATTTTATTATATGTTCGGAATGGTTCATATATGTACATATATACATTATACACATACAGTAATAAAGAGATCGAACCGAAAATTCGTATTATTAAATTCCCAAGTATTCAAAGCAATTCAAGCGCAATATTATTTCTTACGTGAAAATTGTTTGAGCCCAAGCATCGCGGAGTTTGTGCATACTTTATGAAATTTTCACTCAAGGTTACGTTTATTGCTTTTGGTCGTATTTTTTTATTTACTTTTCTAGTTAATTTATTTAAAAAGGTACACCCTGACTCCGAATGTTGTTATAAATATTGCAAAAAAAAATGCTATATATAGAGTTTGGAAGTATTACGAGTTGTATTACTCAGGTACCGAAAAGTTCCTTCGTTACGTAATTAAGTATGGAAGTGTATTTTTAAGATAACTTTAATATACGTACTATATAAAAATTTGAATGAATAAGGTTCACCAGTTATAACTCGAGAACAGCTCTACCAATTTAAATAATTTTTACTAAATTAAATTCTTCGGTGATCTAAATGTAGATGGACGTCAATTATTAAAATAAGCCCACGTGTCTTATAGAACTTCCCTTCCTCTCGTAACCAGTTAAGTTCTATTAGCATTGTATTATATTTAAATGATAAATTTGCATTACTTTCAGGTCATGTCCGCCTACACTGTTGACTCCGCTATTGCGGTTGATACTTGACGAGGTGCGAACCGCATCGAAAAAATATCCAAATGAGTTTGGATTCGATCCAGATTGTTCAGGTGAATATTTTTTGTTATTGCAGCATCCTTTAAATATGCAGCTAACGACCTGTTTTATACGTCGTATGAAAGATAAAATCGTACACATTTTACGGTAAATATGTTACTAGATTTGTATAGTCTTATACCAATTTTAGTATTTAGGAATAATAATAGAAATATTCACATCATGTTTTCTAATTCCTTTCTCGCTTACCTGCCTATGCAAGAGACATGTACACAGAAATAAATCTTAGTATATAAAATAGTTATTAATATAAATTAAAACAGCCTAGGACGAATACTGGTCAAAGCCATATCTTATATTTGATTGTTAATTGTTATACATAAAAATTCTGGTCTAAAAATTTGCAACGTAAATATTTGTACCAGTTGTTTTTTCGGGCCATACAGGTTTTGTTAGCCAGTTTCGCTTTATTTCGTCTATCCATGGCTTTTGTGAACTGTTAAAAAATATGTTCTCGAACGCAAAAAATATTTTACTTTTACAAATATGTACTATACTAGTTTTTCGTCGACCTTTTATTACCTCAATACTTCAATACTTGATTCTATTTTATAGAGCATGCTAGTAATAAAACATGAAATTTATATTATGTAAAGGTATCGGGGAGGCTGAAAAGGGAACTTATCTAAGACCAGTTTATGAGGGTAGTAACTTTTTCTTATTGGCATGAAACCGAGACAGATCGATACGGAGACAGGAGTTAAGTCACCGTAGTGTCCTTTTATTCAGTAGGCCGCTGCGATAATATTCGTCCTGTATGTATAGAATAATTATTTGCTAAACACAACAGAGAATAATTAAAAGTAACTAAAATATAAATTAAAAGTTGAAAGTATTTAGGTTTCATTTAGGCAACCGTTAATAGCTTTAGTTGTGGAAAAACACCAAATGAATAGTTACTTAATAGACATGATCGTTGTTTAACACTGATTCATCGTAACACCGCCTTTATTAGCAAATACAATTTTCTTGAAACATAATAAGAAAGTCCGATGAACTCTTACAACGCTAAGCAGTGTATTTACAGCGATTAAGATTACGAGTAAGTAAACATCGCGTGCCGTACATAAGGGCCGTGTATATAGGATTAGGTGTGGAATTCTAAATTCGCGACACAATGGTGATTGTATTTGCAGGAGTATGATATCATAGCGTTATCATATCTCGCTTATCGTGCGTCGGTTTGCATTGTTACATCACGCCACTGACCGTCTATAGTCCGACCCTTTGTTTTGATCGTCAATTTTAGATTTAGGATATGATTGGCAATACGTGACGAAAAATATGTACTCCCAGTTTTTTTTATGAAAATGTTATAATATATTGCACTCGTTGAGGTGTTTCCATTCAGTATTTATAGTTTTTATCAGTGATAGCATCATGTATATTGTACAGGCATTTAATAATTAAAACCGCCATATAATAAAGATAATAAGATTATATAACTGTATAATTAGCAAAGTAAATGCATTTTATTTAAACGAAATATTGAACATTTCATAGACGATTGCAAACAAATTATGCATGCTTATTGCATTCATTTCGTCATTATTCACACTTTATTTGTAAATGCCAAGAGATCGATTCTCTAAAGACTTTTGTATGCAATATGCTAATAGTTTGAACAGAGAGTATTTATATTGTTTACGTTACTAAACATATCAGTAAAATATATGTAGCATTAATAACACAATACGTAACAAAAGTAAAGAGTTAAGTGTTGTATGCATACTACGAAAAATATAAAACAACACAAAGAATATTTATTTGATTATTAAACAGGTAAAATAAACTGTTTTCCTGTTGATAAGAGATTTTGATTTTAGTTGAAGATTTGGTTTATTAGTGTTGATAAGATATAAAGTAGTTTTACCGAGCTTAAATTAGAAACTAATATTGAAACTGCACTTTTCAGCATACAGAGCAATATGGCTGATGCAAGCCGTGATAGCCCGAGTAAACGACGTGTGCTTGCGGTACTTGGATAACTCAAAATTGGACACGCTGCCGCCGCCGCCGCCGCCTGAGAGAAGAGAATACCGGACTGTGTCCGCAGCTATGAGGAACTCGAGAAGAGTCATGGAGGATAGACATGTGGAGATCGGCAACTTGGAGGCGTTGTTTGATGTCGAGGTGAGTGTTAGCTGAGTGGTTTTTAATCCCTTGCTGCTTTCTGAAAGCGAATCATGAGTCGCTTAATATCAATTTAAAGTGAATTGATATTTTTTACTATGTTTATAAACTGACGTGTGCTACTGAAATGATCTTAAAACGATCGTAACATACCTTAACTAAAAAATAATAAATTAATAGTGCAATTTAAAATTTCCAACTGCGTCTAATTCATGTGTGATATTGACATGATATTTAACGAAAAGTATGTTCGATTCCAGACGACGGAGCCGACGAGTTTCTACGCGGTGTACGACGGGCACGCGGGCGCGTCGGCGGCGCACTACAGCGCGGCGCACCTGCACCAGTACCTCGTGGAGAGCCCGCACTTCCGCCGCAACCTGCGCCGCGCGCTGCACGACGCCTTCATACGCACCGACGCCGAGTTCGTCGGCAAGAGCAAGCTCGACGTGAGTGCCTTCACCACTTACTCACTCATTCACTCATTCCCTCCTTCCCTCACTCACTCACTCACTCACTCACCCACTCACTCATCTACTCACCCACTCACTCACTCACTCATCTACTCACTCACTCACGTATACGTTTATGCATAGAATAAAGACAACTAGAACCGCAATATGAGCACGCAAACTATAGCAATTTTAAAGTAGACGACAATTTGCGTTATACAAGTGCGTGTCATCGAGTATAAGAACGTGCTATTTACACCACCTACATATATATAGTTTTGGCTTCACTTACGGCGGACCGATTATAATAAAGGGACTATCAGTCTATGCGTTATACGTCTATACGTATACGAGAACCGGGGTCATAATGGACCATCCGTTGCTTAGCGCTTTGTTAAATTTAGTGTTGGTACATTAAAATGTTTGAACTAAAACATTGTGTTTGAAGTAATTTTATTTACTGACTGCCTGTAAGTACTTCACCATCTTAATATGTGTGAGTGACAGGAAAATTCTAGAATGAGTCACAATACTGTGAACTGTGACGCATAACAACCGCAATGCATACCAATATAAACAATCAAAACTATTTTATGTAAATTTAGATGTTCCACTCATCCAATAATATTCCATTAAGATCCTAAGGGACCTAAAGTTTCCCTAATCTATGAACGATTGGTTTTGTCCTTTCTATTGTGAATATCGTTGTGTGATATTATATTGTTTTACGTATAGTCCTATTTTTGACGTAGAGAACCATATTTGAATTGACCTTTTTTTCTGTTGATCCTACTAATGTATTTAAAATGGTAGTATGTAGGAGTGATAACGTGTGTGTGCAGCAGCGGTCGACGGGCGGCAGCACGGCGGTGGTGGTGTGCGTGCGCGCGCGGCGGCTGCTGGTGGCGTGGGCGGGCGACTCGCTGGCCCTGCTCGCGCAGCGCATGCGCGTCATGCAGCTCGTGCACCCGCACAAGCCCAGCCGCGAGGTGCGTGCCCCACCCCTCCCCTCGGGCATCACCGCTCTATCGAGCTCATTGAAGCAATTCAATATTAGCATATAAATGCACATAGGCATAAGATCTTTCTTGGACAACACTCTTTAAACAATATGTTGTTGTATTTCTATTGATTAAAGATTTTATTCAAAATCGATTAATAGTAGTTTGTGATGATCACTTATGAACGGACTGCTTCTAAATTTTTATTTTTATATAAATTTTCTCTGCATAATATATTAATTTAAAATAAATATAAATCTTTATATCGAGGACAACGATTTGATGTACCGTTTATTTAAATCGACCTTAAATTAAAGCGACCAATGAATCGATTAAAGTTAGAAGTGCCACTCTTTTATTGTAATTACCAATTTAATAATGAAAGAGGGTGTGTGTTGTTTTGGTTGGTATACTGGTTGGCTCGGTAAAGAATACTGCGGCGGTTATGGTTTTAATGGTTTAATGGTACGATTCAATACACGCCGTACAGTGGTTGGCCGCATACTAACTTAACTTACAATAACTACTTAACCTACTCCTTATATAAAATACAACCTAAGCGAAAACTGTTCGATGTAATGCATTTCGCATTACATTGAACAAATAACATATCGTGTGTTTGACGTACTTAAATGTGATATACTGCTAGTATATAACTTGTACGCAGGACGAGCGGCGGCGCATCGAGTCGTCGGGCGGCATGGTGATGCACATCGGCACGTGGCGCGTCAACGGGCAGCTCGCCGTGTCGCGCGCCATCGGTGAGCTCTCTACTTATACTTAACTAGAAAAAATGTTGCCCGCGACTCCGTCTGCGTCCACTTTCATGTAAACTTTGACACCCCCTTCCCCCTTATAACCCTTTTTTCCTGTTAAAAAGTAGCCTATTTATCTCAAGCTCTAGACCATCTGTGTACATACTGTGACCATCCGTAAAAGCGTAAAATTATAAAAAGTTTCAACCCCTCGCTCCTAGCCTATGTCCTTCCCGAGGCTTTAGACTATCTTTGTACCAAATTAGCGTGATGGAAAGACAGACAGACAGAGTTACTTTAGCATTTATAATATTAGTGTGGATCATTAAATACTAAATGTTTTGTAATGCCAGGACGGTTCAAAAGTGTTACTATTGTAGCCTCGTTTAATAAAAATCATTTGACTTTGACTGAGTATACATATAATTACTTTCTATCGGTCCCAATGTATGCTTTTATTAAAACTATGCAACGGATTTGCATGCTGATTTTTTAAAGTTCTCGTGTGAAGCCGGGGCTGGTCGCTAGTCTATTTTATAAGTTAAAGTCAAACTAAAAAATATATTTATTCGACTAGGCTACATACAGTGACACTTTTGTATGGCCTTGGTTTTACAATCCATTACACACCTATAATTTTTTTTATATTATATATTAAATAAGTACATTTTTATTATCTTACTCTTGATAGAGTTTAAGCTTTAGTTTAAGTTGAAGCTTAAGCTTGGAATGATTTAATCAGTGTGTCGTCTCTGGACGCTTATATAGATATGCCTGGATATAGCTAACTAATAAAAACGTAATTTTCCAAGGACTACAGAAGCGGAGGTTTTCAATTGAAGTATTTTTTTTGTTTAATACTTCAGCATTTTTGATTGGGTAATTGATTGGGTGCTTTCTTTGTAGTCCCACTATTTTTAATCTTGTTTGAAGAATTACCACCAAGACAAAAACCATTTTTTTTTAATTTTTATTATTATGATCCGTGCTTAAAATAATAATAATATAAAAAAACTTGACTACATCGAATGACTTGTTAAAATAAGAGTTAGTCAGCATCAGACATCTAATTAATTATCATATCATTACTCGCGAATGAATGCTACGTCTAGCGAGCTAGGGTTGTCACGATGCAGCCCCTCGCGCGTAATCAGACGTTTTATTGGACCGAGGGGCGTAATTGGCCGAGAGCGATGCAAGAATACTCACTCTACGCAAAGATTTCCTTTGTTAGGCGTTTGTCGAGGGAACTATAGTGCTTGCTTAGGTTTTTAATATTCAACATTAACTCCGAGACTATAAGTATTAGAGTATAGATTGGGCCTATGTAATTTCAAATAAGAATTTGAGTGTTTCAAACGATATAATATATAAACCAACGTCCATACACCGTCACACAATTCGCATTTATATATATACATATATTAGTAATGATTTTAATACAAAGCTTTCTTACTGTTTTGTTACGATGTGATAAGATAAGTAATTGGGAAGATGTGAAATTTTTGGTTAATTAAAGGAATACGACTTTTATGTCTGTCTAATTGCTATAAGCTCGAGGACTACACTGACCTTCTTGTAGTTTGTACCAAGAGTGACAGCGCTTTTACTAGAAAGAGATTATTATATGCATAGCCCACGCATTGCCGGAGGCTTTACCTCCAAGTTGTAACCCGTATTATTCCGCATTTCTACGTTTCGATATTCGCATCAAAATCCCTTACATCGTGATAGAGATCGAAGTATACGAAGTGATTAAATAATATCGCACACAACCAGATGCCCTTACTCAACCACCTACACAAAACCATGTTTTTTAATATGAAAAATAAATGTCCTTAGTCTTGGGTGTGAGCATGGAGTGCCGTAACATTTATTCTTAGTATGGACTCCAGTCTCTCACAAAGGTGTTATAGTTTTCTATGTTATTTCTGTTCGTGTAATACTTATGTTACCTTTGTGTAGAGAAATAAATAAATTATTATTATTATTATTATCTATATCAAAATCAGCGTTGATAAAACAATAGATTTTTCGAATGTATAAAATTGAATATAAGTCTCCTATGCTACATTATTACATTGCACCATAATCTTCTGTGATAATGGCGGCGGTCGTATGGCGAACATTAAGTTGTTGGCGACAACGCGAGGGATGGTTCCTGGCTGGCAAATTAATTATCATATCACGCTCGTTTATAATATTATAACGAGAAACAAGTTCATTTGGCACAGAGTCGCATTATTTTTAGATACGTTAAAAGATTAATATATATTGAAATCGAGGTCTTGAAATGGGGAAAAATTTCCGCGTCAATTTAGTGTAACCAAAGTTATATAAAAATGTATTTTTGATACATTTAAACTAATTTCACGTATTAATAGGCAATGATTCAAGACGAAGAATAGGGAAAGAATTTTTTATACAGAATATAAGAATATTATTTTTTGTTGTGAATTGTAGTTGTGAATTGTCTTTTTCACAGTAAAATGTTGTACTAATAAGATTATGTACAATATTTTGTCGTCCCCTACTTTCTTTGGGATTATACAACCAACCGTATGTATACAAGTATGTAATAGACAAGATTCAGGAGAAGATATTTCTTTTCTGCGAATTCAGGTTAGAATACTCAAACATCGGTTATTATCAAATGTTAAGGATTTTTTTCTTTTCTGTTGTATTTCAAACGGTTTACTACTAAACCCTACTTAATATTCGTTATTCCCTTTTCGGTAATCCTTGTTTCACTTCCACTAACCAGATCGTAAAAGTAGTTGCGGGTGTTTATAGGCGAGGTTACCCGCCATTAACGCGTAAACTTGGAAATATTATTTTGTTGATATAAAATTATTACATTTTCAAATAGACTGATAATAAATAATATTACCTATAAAGTAGTATGTATGTATAAATAAAAAAATGTTCGTAAAAATAAATATTTAAAAATCAAGTGCTTTAAAAACTTATTGCTATAATTGGTTTTTTCTATTTTTGTTGTTTCTTAATGCATTTGAATGATATATAATTTCTATGATAACAAATTGTCTAGTCTAGACTTTAAAAAGAATGTGGTTTCATGTAGAATTTTTTCGAACTTTCGATAACTCACGATACAACAAAAATCGTACACAAGTACATTGAAGATGATTTTGATATAATTCTCTTTGATAATTCATTTATACGACAAAGAAAAACACGATGTTTTCACACAATATTGTCTAGAACTTTCGTTAAAGTATTGAGTACTAAAAGTTGTCGCCAGGCATTTGAAACACGCTGTAATTGCGTGTTGCGTTGCGCGCGGCGCGGCCCGTCCTCCCCTCGTTCCCGGAATGCACGAAACTATCGATCACTAAACACGTTGCACTCGCCCTGTCCTGCCTCTGTCAATAGCGCTGACGTTTCATCGATCCTGCTTTTCTATTTTATCCCGAAAAAACACTAAGTCATTTATTACAATATTAAGATTCTTTTAATAGAAATTTGTACAGTTGTTCTGTAGTTCTATAGATGATACAGTTCGGAAAAATAATTTCGCGTCGGACAGTTACTTTTTTATTATGTACGTAATTGCTTAAAAAACCTAGTTCAAATGATAGTCGGAGCCGACCACTGTAGGCTCAGTACATAGAATCATTATAAAGATTATGCGAATATACACATCAAGCCCTTTTACATGATACCCTCGTTTTATTAGGTCCTAATAAGCGGCATTATAGTTATTCACGGAAACCTTTATTTATGAATGAAAAAGTTGATTCTGTTGCCTTTCAAGTATGGATCCCTAAAAGGTCAATAGTCTTTCTTCAGACATCAACTAATTAAGCTTTCTTACATTTTAAATAATCATTTTTTACTAAAAGTAGCGAAACAACGAAAGGCTTATCTTTACTTTTTAACATGCAATTAACGTGTAATTAATTAAGTTCATTATATGAGTTGTTACTTAAATATGCTAATGCTGATGATAACAGTTTTATTCACTTTTCTACAGCATATTGTTTTCTTAAACTTTCTCGGTTAATATAAAGTGTTAGGAAACAGCGAAACTATAATTTTTATTATAAAATCACAGTGGCATTAAGTTTAAATGTTGGTACTCTGGTATGCCGTATACCTCACTCGTAATTGTTCTTCATTTAAATTCTCTTTTATATTTATAACGTACTGCCTGTTTACTACTTGATCGAATTGCATTTAATTATAATTAAGAAAAAAGACTTCACTCGCTCCATAGTTTAAAATTTATTTAATTGTTGTTTGAAATAAATTTTCATTAACAATTGACTAATAAAAAATGTTATGTTTCTCAAATATATAATAATACTACTCTTCTTGTTATTTTCATCGTAAAATAAACACTATAAGAAATGAACTACGGTGCATGTTGATACAATGCAGCTAGTTTCTGCAATAAAACGACAACACAGTCCGGCCCACCTCCCCTCAAGTAGAACCCCATTGATTCTACGTTCCGTAGCAGATTACAAGTCTCGAGACGTTTTCTCTACCCTTCTCTTTGAGTTTTCTCAAACTTCTCAGCTAACTTTCCACTTAATTGCCTCGCCGTCATAATATTGGCTTTGCGAAACGTTCTTTTATTGTAGTTGATTGAATAAGAATTAGAACTATGTATATTGTAAATGTTAAACTGTTTGATTTTTTTATTGATTCTCCTTATAGTAAAGCGTGTTACAGATGTAATTTATAATATATTGCAGACATTTTTCAGTCAATACGTCATATATTTGCTATAGCGCCTTGTTATTGTAAACGTTGGGATTTCCTCAAAAAATCTAACAAAAAAGTTCGTAATATTATTACAAATACAGTAAATCATATGAGTGGGTGTATACGGTGGTCGTTGTGCCTTCTGTAGTAAATCAATCTACTAAAAGTTTTTATACAATAGATTTGCGAAACAACTTTCCGAATGGCTGCGTTTTATAAGACGTTATTACAGAAATTGGTGTAATAAACCAATTTTCCTGCTATATTTTATATTCCCTATCCTGATAGCACAATAACGAGACGGGAATTTCCGCTCGATTTCCGCGAGCGTTGCAACGTGAATTTTGTTTTTAGATTTACTCCTTTACATAGTTTTCGTGATCAATTTATCCACGGTATTGGATTTTTGTATATCTACCTAAACAAAATCTTTGCTAAGCCTTGAATGGCTTCCATAGAGAAAGAAATTTATCTGAATATATTAAAAAAACAACTTCTTAAGTAGTATAGGTATACATCTTAGTTGTTTTTGGTCATAATGCAAATATCGTTTCTCGATATCTGATATAAGTAAACACATCATATAATAAATAGGTAGGCGATTAACCGCGATCCTGTCTGGTTGAAACTAGAAAGTGTTATGCGGTCTAAGAATAGACCCGACTGTCTAGATGTTGTCTGGTCAGCTTATGTTTAAAAAATGTCTTTGCAATTCACGCTAAATATTGGCTCAAAAATGTTTGTTCTATTATTACATTTTGAAATATTAGCCCGTAGTAATTTGCAATACTACATTTATATAGTTTGATTCAAATTTCAAACATATTGTTTATACATTCGGAAAATTTCAGTTAAATCAATAGATTAAATAAAAATGCGTGTGATCTTCAAAGGTTATTTTTTTACTTTTCCGAGCATAATGAAAATCATTTTTACCTGTTTTAATCTATTGGGAGTTTGTATCTTATAGAGCTATATTTAAAACATTAAGAGAACAGGAAATTAGCACTATAGTACATGCAGTCATAGTTAATAATCCATGTTCGAAGGTGACGCTCAGTACAAGCCGTGCGTGATAGCGAGTCCCGAGCTCGGCGCGGTGGACCTGGACGGTGATGAAGACTTCCTGGTAGTTGCGTGTGATGGGCTCTGGGACGTGGTCAGCGAGGACGAAGTGGCGCTCTCCGTTTATAAGCAGATCGCGGCTGATCCAAGTAAGTGAACAAGTTTATTCTTTTTTTGTAACAGGCCAGTGTTTGATCACTTGGGATCTGATGTTAAGCGATGCTGCGGTAGAAAATATAGAGCACTCGCCTACAAGAAACTAGTTCACTCTTCATTGAAAAGACTCGACTAGACTCAGACTCAGGGAGCTCATTCCTCGCAGGATGTTGATATTTTGGGAATTTTCTAAACAATACTAAGTGAAAGTAGGAAAATTGTCGAAATTTATATTTTTACAGAGTATTGTTCAATTTAATCTGTAAGCACTAAGCAGTGATGATGAAGAGAAATTAATCCGTAGCGAGGGTAACATTGTCTAACTTTGGATATTTGAATATTGGCTCGTGATTCCGCGTGTAACAGCGAAATTTCAAATTACAATACCGAAATTGTATAAGCCATTGCATTATTCATTTACATGGTTCAATCTTAGACGTTAGTTTACTTTGCAGATTAATATCATCACGTCTATATATAGCCAGGTTTTACTGACTGATAAGAATTGTGCTTATCGCCGTGTTTATAGTTGTGTTCGTATAGCATTTGAACTTGAACACTCGGTTCATGGTTGTATGAGTCACAAGTAATGTTCGGACTTATTTTATTACACCCATTATAGTAAACAAGGTAAACGAGACTGCATTATTAAACGTACCTATTGTCCCGCCGTTGACATTAGTATTGTTGCGCAGTATGAAAATATTTAAATTTGATGCTGTATACAAATCAGGCGTTGGAGAGTGACCATGAGACTTAGAATTGTATGAATGCGAAAGAAAATAATGTGAAGGTCACTAAATTTATCACAGTGCTTGGAGTCATGCAAAGTATTGTGTCAGTTAGACAGTAGTTTTATATAAAGTACTTATCCTTTAGATTTGCAGAGAAACGCACTGTAATTTAGAGATTACGTAAAGGCTCATTAAGTTTTGTTAAGCGTGTAATTGAATTTAAAGAAATAAATAAGTAACGCATTAAATGACTACATTATATTAGATATACTTTGCTTCTTCGATTACTGTGTTTTTGTTTCAAAAACGTAAATTTTTAAAAATATATAGAAATTTCTTTGTAAAAATACTTTTCTAAATCCTATTATTCTAATTGAAACGTTTCGAAGCGGGATTACATAATATGATATTGTAACAATCTGAGTTGAATTACAGCGGGAATTAAAGATTATCTCGAGCTTAGCGGAGCTTCCTTCGCCTACAGACTAATCTCATTTATTCCATGATACCAACGAGACAATTTTACTAGCTTTAAAAGGCTCAAAAATGAGATTATTTTCAGACTATAATAACCTTGCAGACAATATTGATTGGCAACGTCCAAGAATATATATTGGGTCACATTATGATTGTTATGAAACGTGTATTTATTCTGTAATACAAGTGTTTCGTCTCGACCACCATACCGAGAACTTTCCTTCTGCGAAACGCGCTAGTGTTCGGACGGAAACTGCGAAATATCAAGTTCTTAACGTTTTGGTAACTCGGGCGCCCTTAAAGTCTTTGTAAAGTGTCGTTAATGGATCGCAAAGCTCCGCGTGTAAAGAGCTTTCGTGTTCTACAACAGATTTTTGTTGTCGTGTAAATATAAGGGTTTTTCATTGTGCCACTTTAGCCAGAATGAGGTGATGAATGACACTTTGTGTGTGCTCCAACTTTGAAAAGAGCTCTTTATTTTAAAAAGACGTTGCCTATACGAATAGTTGCTGTAATTGAATGTTGTAAATGAAAGAGGCAATCTTAGATTAAAACACCTTTTATCACAAGGAACACTGTAAACACATTAATACAGTTTAGTCACGGATCGATTGAATATGGAATAAAAAGTACTGACCGTTGCTCAGCGTTGCCTATAACATGGAAAATGCCCAGTTCGAAACAATAAAAAGTAACCGCATTGCACATTTGAAATTTAAATCAACTTTCCTGAAATCGCTCGTTTGCTTAAACATTTGCCAACTTGTTCAATTCTCTTCAGCCCGACGCACTGCTTCGTTTGTTTATCAGTTTGTCTGGCAGTTAGACGTTTGAATTGGACCGTCATGATTTATTGACTTGGTACTTTTACTGAAGCCAATTTTAGTTAGTTTCATTTTTAATATTAGTCCATATATCTTGAATTGAAGAAATGTATTATCTTTTACTGATACAATAAGTACGCGATTAACGAAGCCTAAGTTGTCACAGAATCATCGTCCAGAACAAGTAAATTGGATTTCTATCGGGCTAGGAAGAATCGTCTGACTAGGTCTTGCGAAAAAACAGCGAATAATAAGAGCATAGGCCGCGTTCCGTAACGAGATTGCTGCAGTGCAGCCGAGCTGTGGTCAGGCCGCAACAGCCCCAAGATATTGTGTCGTAATTGCGCCGGAAGTGGGGAAGTGGTGAAATTAGATACTTTGTTATCGCTTCGCCCCCATACGTGATACGATGCGCCCTCGCGTCTAGAAGCCTTTCTAACTGTTAGCTTCGTGATGGTAAATACCTTTTTAATGTGGATGTCTTCGGAAGATCTTCATAGGTGAGCTGTTAGTTATTGAAATCGATAGATAAATCATTCAATTAAATTTTTAACTTACTTTTTTTTAATTGAGTTTTTTTTATTAAAAATCGAGTGATACTGTTAAAGAGATCTGCAAATAATAATAATACTGTAGAACGCATTTTTAAACAACGGGGGACAAGACACGTTAAGCTGAGCTATGAACAAAAAAAACTGTTTTAGAAACAAATAATCTGAATGGAATGTTTGTTTTAATTAGTGTTTAATCCTTTTAGCAATTTTCGAGTTTACTCAAGTGGACATGTGATGTTCTTATTGGATTAAGCGATTTATCAGTTTAAAATTGTCCGATTCGAATTAGGGCGAGGGTGGCACCTCGACCGAAATACGACCTGGGATTATATCCCTTTCAAATCGAGTGCCCTTGTAGCTATAGAGGTTAAATTTCAAGGTGTCGCTACCTTTTTGGTAAATTTAACACTGTTATGTAATTTAAAGTAGGAATTTACGTGCTTGTGGCTATCTAGTCCAAACATGACACTGAATGAAAATGTTCTATATATTTTAAACGGATCTGAATGTTTTAGAAATAATATATTTTTTAATTAAGACATTAGACAGAGACATAGAATCTATAGGCATTTTTGTCTAGCTAAAACAACCTTTACAAAAGTGTCAAAGAACATAGCGGAAGGGAATCGCATAGCGGGACAGTGGAACAAAATAATTGTCGAAGCCTTTCTGACGAATGACCCCAACGATCGCGTTATCCGTAGATATCAATTCCGCAGTACTTGATAACGCCGCCATAACACTGTTAGTCATGCTATTGTTGAAACCAAGCTATCTTTATTAGATTTTGCCTACAAGTAGGTACGTACTCAAATATCCATTGACCGTTTTGTACTCGAAAATTTAATTTATTGTATGATATTGTATACATATATTTTACATATTATTTTAATTTATTGTTATGAGTTTTTTAACACCTTTTTAATTCAATTACTTACTTAAACAAAAATATTTTAGTATACTTGTCTACCAACTGGGCTTCCATCAAATGTGTTATAATACGACACTGTAAAAATAATTTCGATCATTTAAACATTATACCATACCCGTGACCGTATACAAGAAATGGTATTAAACTATATATGTAATTATAGTAAATTCTCATAGTAATTGTTCCACATGATAGAAACTAGTTAAGTTTTATAGGAAAGAAACGATTTCTGTTTCGAAAGGTAAAATGCTTCACAATTGTAATCGTTAACACAATCTCGTTTAGTGTAATGTGTAATTAGATGCAATTTAGCTAACAACAAAGCTATTACATCCTCCTAAGACATACGAATGTTACCTGTTTACATAAATTCAGCTCGGCGCAGTTGACTGCATAATTACCGACCTAAATACCAGTAAATGAATATAAATGTTCTTAAAATACACAGCCATCTAGAATCTAAAATTGCTGTGCATTTAAAAATGCTGAAGTGTGTCAAGATCAGAACTTCGAAGAAAATTTATGGTCCACGTTTTAAAATACTCAGAGGGATATTTTACTAATTACAAATGCTTACGCATTTTGATAACATTATTTAATGTGTTACATTCAGACGCTTTGCATTTTTAAAATCTCAAAATTTTATAAGATTAAAAATATAAAGATGTCATTTGCATACGTCACATAATTTTACGAGTATAGAAGCCGGCTATCAGCACGATCGGTGACAATTACGTATTAAAATTATGAGCCGTATACTTTATGGGTCGCAGCGACTGAATTTCATAAGATCCGAGTTTTTGCACAATGCATACAAATGGGTTAATTAGTTTTGTACATTCGTGTTTGCGTGAAATTAACTGCATTTATCAATTTCACCTGCTCGTTGAGCGATATAAAATTTGGTTCAGTACGGGCGGTAAAAATGTATCGGTAAAATTGTTTTGCAAAACGTGGGGTCGAGGCGGGTGTTAATAGGTTTTCCTGTTTCATTGTAAGAGACCATTATGTAAAAGAAAGTAGTTAACATGATTTGTTTCCTATGAAAGTGTACGGGTCTCGCTCCATATGACATGTCGGACGCGTTCAGTGCCCACGGCCGGCGAGAGCCGCGGCCGCCATTTCTTAAATTTGCATTTAGCTCATTCATACCTACCTAAGCTATATATTTAAACTTTATGAATTCTGATGCTGAATATTGTCTAAAGTAAGACTTTTCCGTCTAAAACAGGAATTTTATTGAGAGGCTTACTCATTACTCTTTAAAGTATAATGTAAGAAATTATATAAATATTATGTTGTTACTCAACTTTTTGCATGTTTCATGCTTTTTTGCATATGGACACTCGCAATATGTTTCAGCACCGTTTACTGCGCTGGTTTACATTAAAATTGTTAGTGTAATAAAGTAAAACGTTGCTTACGTTATTGTCGCTGAGTTTAAACGCGAAATATGATAAATAGGGAATAAATGAAGGATTCGTCGCGAGACAATACTCGCGAACGGTGAAAAACATTGAGCCGCTAGCCCGCAACTGATTATACAAAACAATACGCAGAGTAGTGATTATATTTCCAGTCGAGTGGTGTTGGTGGCGAGGGTGCACTCGCAATAAAAATGTATGGCGCGCGATGAGGTCTGAGGAGGGCCGTTTTTACAATGGCAGCCCTCTTGCTTTGACATCGTTACAATTATTGCGCCACCCCTGCCCACCGCAGCTCGTGATCGTGCGATTGGAGCGCTGTTTTTGTCTAATAGTTAGACAAGTATAATAAAATATTGACAAATATGAAGAATATAGTCATGTCATCTGTGTCGTGGCTTTATAAGTTTGAAATTATATACAGGCTTAATTTAATTTTTTAATGAATGGGTAATTTTATACAGCTTTTAAAGAAGGAAACTTAATGTATTTTATTTTGTCATTTTTGATTGCCTTTACAAAAAAAAAAATCAAAACTAATGAGAAATACAAGCAAATGAAATAATAACAAAAAAAAAATTTAATGGGACCATTTAAAAAAAGGAGTTTTCGGTTCCTATCCTTTACAATTTTCCCAAATGGCAATACTTTTTAACGGTGAGTCAGGTTGACTTCCTCAATTTGTCTCTTTTGTATAACAAACCACCTCGTAATGCTGACAAAGGATAAAGTAATCCTTTCGTATAGAGCAGGATTACGAGAACGCAATTTAAAGGGAGCGGTGAAAATGAATTCTTGCAACAGACATTTTTACCGATATTTATTACTACTGACTTGACAGTTGGTTAGTACATTGATATAAAACATATTGAAGTGCGTAGTAGAATTTTGTCAAGGAATTTTGAATATGAAAATGTTTGACCTACAAAATATTTATAAGATATGTTCACGGTTCTAGTACAGAGTGCGAAAACACCAGTCATTGCCGAAACGATATTCAGGAATGCATATTTTAATTTTATCTTGTCGTAAATCGTCACCTGGATCGAAGCCAAAAGAACGCAAGCAGTTTCGCGGTCCATCCGGCATCGCCACGTGGGTGGCATTACTACGCGTTTGACACACTGACTAGATAACGACACTATTATTATAGCTCCAATTTAATTCATAAACAAACTGTAGCCAGCTATTTCCATAGTAACCTTTAGAACTAATCGCCACTCAAATTAAGCCAACCAACCTATCAGTATGATTCGGTCCAGAATTGCAATAATTACATATTATATCAAAATTGAAAACTAAATGAGATACTTAATAGTGAACAAAATTGTATAAAATTCTTATTGTATCAGAAAGTAATTTCCAAGTAAAGTTTCTTAAGCTGATGTGTGGTTTATGTTTCTTTGAAGTAATACATTTTGTGCAGCCGAGTAAATTTACTGAACCTCAAACATGTTATTCACGTCATGGACAGTTAAATTTTACAAGATTACTTTTGGCGAGGTTGATGACATTCAAAACTATGCATTTGATCTAGATTCTAGAATATTGTTAACAATTGAAATTACTGGTTAAAGCTGCGAGCTGAGATGAGAATTGTTGCACCTATTTATTAATTGCCAATTGATAATCAACCCGCTTATGTATTTTTATTTATGGTATTAGAACAAATAGCCGGTCTGTCACGACGCTGAGCGAAACTGTGCTAGTTCACACATGAACAGCCTCGGAGAATGCATCGTGTCTACACTCGTTTCGGTGGAGCGATCAACTTTGCATTAGCCCCTTCGCCGGTCGCGTGCTCCTCATTATCTAACTCGTCTGACACGATAATTAATGCAAAGAATGCTGGAATATTTATGTAACTAATAATTTAGGTTTCGTTATGGCTTATACAGGAATACATACTTTAATCTAAGATCTCTTGTATATACAGCGATTTCTTAGAACGGTCCTATAAAAGCTATCTTACGGGCAATTACGTGCAATTTGAGATAGGCTAGATCATTATCGCGAGCCTAGGTTTCAATAGACTCAGAATAACATTCAGATAGCCTTGTAAATGGCGTCGTTTTTATATTAGAATATATTTTCATAGGCAGGTTGAAATTTCCCAGACAGTGCGCTGTTTGTCCTCGTTGTTTGTCTTGCCGATCCATATTTGCGTTTCGCCATTGTACTGCCATCAGACCGGTTGGGATTTCGATATAATGCGACATTTACTTTGTTGAGTGGACGATGAGGGTTCATTTTATGAATACATATTGTTTCGGTTATTTGAGACTGTGTACTAACTTTTCTTTTAGTATAATGTTCTAGTCACAAATGTTTTAAATTGGAACGTAGAAATGTGTAACTAATTAATAATTGTTTATTATATCAAATGAATTGTGGGTACACGTTGTAGAAGTCAAATGTCGCCATAGTGTTATCCGGTAATCTATTCTTAGCAGCTATTAAAATATGTCATGCACGCAATCCGTGCAACGCACTTCCACAATAGATGAAGCTGTTTTTGCGGGCAGAGGTTCATCGACCGCTTGATTTTTTTACTGACAGTCATCAATTGTTATTAAACCACATACAGACGCCACAGCGAGAAACGAGTCTACTGTAAGACTGAAACAACTTTTTAAGCTTCACTCTTATCTTGGATTAAACCTGTTTGGGGGAAACCTCTTATGGCTTTCACTGCTCCTTGTTATCGTAATTGTTTCTAGAAAGTCATAAAGGCATATTGTTTCGTCCAAAAAAGCGAAGACTAATGCTAATTATATTCAAACACAGACTTGTTGCTGAACACCGACTATTATTGTTCTTAGACATGCTTACACATGTTTTTGTGTATTTCTTTGTATATATGGTGCGTTAGAATAAGTTTTAAAGCAACGGAAAACTTTGTATTCGACTTCGCATGTGTTGTATTTTATTAATAAATGTCGTATGAGTAATGATCCATAATTGGAGACAGAAGCTATCGAAGTAAAATAAAGGCACCGTGACATCCGCTGCCTAACTGTACTTATTATCTGTATTTAGTAAGTATTACCATTTAACTGTTTATAACAACAACTATTAAATAAGATTTATACTCGTTATACACAATAATTATATTTGTTTGTTGATGTTGAAATTCGACTTACTTATAATACTTTTAAAATGTGCTGGTGTATAAGATTTTCGCTACTTTTGACTATAATCTGATTTGTAAAATATTTCCTTTATGTTGTTTATCATTAATAGTAAATTTGCAGCCAGATGTTCCGGCTTTCACTTAAGCTTCTGTCAATAAAAACGTAATTGTTGCTACCTTATGTGGGTTTGAAATCGCTGTTTGATTTCTGCAATCGTGACTCATATCACGGTAATGGTTCAATATGCATATGTTGGGCAGGTGAGAGCCGTGGGCTTCGTTCATTGAGATTCAGCACGACATGGACCAAACTCTGCCTTATCCGGTCACCTCATAATGTCTCTATTGTTTACCAGAATGGCATATCCACGAATATTTTGTATCATTCATCATACCTTTTAATATACGCTTTGTTAAATTTTATTTTATCACAGTTTAATGTTTGATGACCTAATGATGACTAGCCGCAGAATTCGTCACGTTTCTTATTAAATTTTACAATGCGATTGTTTGGGCGGTATCATGCTAAGCCTATGTATTTTTGGCAATAGTGAATCGGACAATGTTGGCAGACGGCTATTGCGTCAGGTTTACGGTAATTTCACGGCTGGTGCCTTTGGGTTTCCTAGTGGTGGAAAAGTGAAGTGCAAAGTTTCGGCGAGGCGTCGCAGCGCGGCCGAGCGTGGAGGCGCGGGGTCGTCGCCTCCGCGCCGCGCCGCCACCGCCACCTACCAGCGCTCTTGCGCTCTTGCCTGTTGCTGCCTCGTCGCACTTCTATTGCTCTTCCACTTATTAGTGGATAAGCCTATTCTAATCGTATGCCATCTCTTAAACACATGGATATATTAAATGCAAAAGCATACAACATTGTCTCATTGACAATATTCTCCATATTTTACTGCGCATTAGATACATTTTTGGCCTTGAATTAAAAGATACCCACAGCCAATAATATTTTAAATGCGTTAAAATGCGCAATTTATGAAACATTCGATAAATGAAAGCTCGATTTACTGGCGAAGATTATCATTGGCTTTCGGATTCTGGAGGTTTCTGCGAATGGCGTTAGCGGGCATGAAGAAGAGGGCGCGTTGCGCGAGCGTCGGAGGGGCGGCGCGCGGGGTGCTCTCGGGCTCCGGGCTCGCCGCGCGCCAGTCCCCGAGACACCGGCTGTGCGAGCGGCCACCGCGAGCCTTACCCCCGCCGACCGTGCTATATCACTATACGCTATATACCTGCCCGCCTAGCACCAGCTTTGAACCTCTCGGCTGCACACATGTGAGTTCATATACCGATTCAGCCGGTCCGCCCCCGCGCCGCGGCTCCGGAGCGACGTGCCGGCCGGCTTCTAATATAACCTCTATGTTGGTGTATTTCTGAAAGGAAGGGAGTGCTCCGTGGCTTATGATTGGCAAATTATAGTGATTGTGTCTATTGGATCATCGGTATTTCAAAAATGCACCACATTACTTTTTTACTAACGCAAAAGTATTAATAAGCTTATAATAAGGGAGATTTGATATTGGTGATTGTAAGTTATATTTTATTATAAAAAAAGAAAAATCCGAAAGTTGTTTATACCTACATACTGTAAATCATTTAACATGCGTGTATTTTGTAGCCCTATAAGAAGCCTACAAAGTGTCGTTTGGGGTGTGCATGCACAAAAACTTGTTCGATGTAATCGATCGGTCGTTACCGGCGAGTGATAGATTAGAACTAATAGAAAATGATGGTTATGGTTTTCAATTGGTGTTTCAATTAGACTAATTAATCCGGTGGTCGATGTGGCTGCGGCACGCGAGCGGGGGTCTTCGAACCTGCACCGTGGAAATGGGATTATTATACGTTCTTTTGCGCTCGTTCTAGCCAGTAATATAACTGAGTTACAGCGACGTGCTGATACTAAAGATCTTTCTATCAAATTATCTTCGAACCTTATTAAACTTATTCATATGATAATATTCAAACTGCAAAGTTCAAGTTTAGAATGTATTTATATTAATTTATTGTTATACATATAGTACGTCTAGTTTTCATATGGTTAATGTTGTTATGAAAGGCCTGCACCGAACGGATTTGCCAAAAAATTCACCGCAGCAATTTATTGGTGTTGATAACTTAATCTGCTGCAATACTAAGTCATAAATTCTTTTATATTTGTATCATACTTATTTTAAGAACGGCATTTTCATACATAAAAGGAAAATTGATTATTTGTTATGAGAAATGATATTCAATTTATACTAACATAATTGCTTTTGAATCATACGCGCACCTGACATAAATTATGTTTAATATAATTACGATAATAGCAAAAAAAAACGACTTCTTAATATTTAAATTTACTATAATTTCATAGAACAGTAATTTACTGTTACGTTTTTTTAAGTAACGAATGTTTAAATAGGCTGCAGTTACCGCTATGATAATTACCTTTATCTGACGGTCGGTACCATCTTATTATGTACATAAATATTTGCTGAACTTTTATTCACACTTTCACAGATAACTAGGATATAAAACTGATATAAAAGAATAATGAATATTTACAAGATATTAAGGCTATGTTTGATTAAAAAACTGTTGTAGAAATGCATCTATAATTATCTCTCGCTTCAAACTTGGTAGACGACGAAGAATGTATAAAGTATCTGTTAAAGCCTGTATTACCCTTTCAATAACTTATTACGGAGCCTGTAAAATATACGTTCAAGAAAGTTATCTTGTTAAACTCCAGTTATCTTGTTAAAGTTATTGGGTTCGCTCGTGTCTCGTAAGTTACGTTTTATGAGGGCTCACTATAATATTTTGTTGGTAATAACTAAGAACGAAGGAGACGTTGTAGCTTCTAGTTTAACAGTACATCAGTGAAACGAAAATAACTTTTGAAGCTCTACTCCGAACATATCGACGATTTTGACTAGTTTTAAGCAACTTCGAATACAATTAACAACTTTTTTGTTTATGTTTCGACGACCAGATTATGAGCTGATGTTAAATACGATTCTTATAAGAGTTGCTTCCATAACTCTGTAAACGGTATCAAAAATTTTCGTTATCGGCGACGATTGCATTCAAATTAGCTTCGGAAGACGTCCGATAGTTCGGATTTGTATTAATTCCTATTTCTCGATACAAAGTAATAAATAAAACTCAAGACAGGCAATATGTGGCCATAAAATGTATGTACAAGACAAACAGTTTTACTTCAACGTTATAGTGATTTTACAAAGCGATTTCTCGTAACACAATCCCTCTTCCATCATTTAGATTTGCAGGCGATTCCAATGCGGCACAGATTCAGTCGCTCAGTAAGATTTATATGGTTTCTATTTACCGAGCAAGCGATACATAATGCATGTCTCATTGAAACGTCGGCCACCAGTGTGCGATGATGTGGTCGTTAGCGGCCGAAATGTGTCCGCCGCAGATAGATTGTCCAACATCGAATGTTTCCCATCAATCTAAGCGAGTTTACAATCTTTTGTCTTCGACGGTTTGATCAATTTATGATATCGACGCGAATTGGTGGGTTCATGTTACATCTAACTAGAATTAACATTAAAAAAAATAACCAACTTGGTTAAGTAATTTATATAATGTAAAACAGTTGGCAAATAGTACTTTAAATGTTAGTTACATATAAATTTCAAAGTCACTACTTTTTGCCTTAAGTTTGTTTTCATACAATGAAATATAGAGGGTATCATGTTAGAACATCTTAGGAAACAGTTTAAAACACTTAGCTTACTATAAAAATATTGTTTTATAATGTGAAAACGTTAATAAAGTTTAAAACGCATATACACGATATAGTACTGTTCTGAAAACAGCTCGCTTGCTCACATGCCATTCGGAATTTCAGCAAAAACGTCTTAGTCATCGATGAATCAAACACCAACAGTATCGTAAAAATCGAGCCTCACTCGCAGCACGGCTCATTAAAGTGTTACAGTGAGGGCTTTACAATATCATTGTTTTAACTTTTCTATTTGCATATCAGATCTGTTCCAGCCATTGTTTAGGCTATCTACGCTCTAATCTGCCTGTGTGCGGTAAACACAGCGTATGTGGACTAGATTTCCCAGACTATTACCGTTCGTGTCGTCATTAAAAACAGTTGCGCGAAGAATGCTCTGGAGGTTTTAAAAGAACAATTTGGTAAGCGAGCACGAGAGCGACGCTCCCGCGCCGGCCGGCTCTGATGAGAAATCGTTGTAATTCCGCTATTCAACGCTACGGTACTTCTTTAAATCGCCGACTTCGGTAGTTAACGTGTTTTGTTTAACACACTCAATTAATCATTCGCTTATTGTCTAAATGCA